>VDFB02000003.1:414081734-414096366 GCA_007258455.2 Sequoia sempervirens
TAATATTTTGCTTCAAGATTTTTGCAGTACGAGAAAGGTTTGGGATTTCCATGGATGGTCACTTCTTGTTCGTTATGTGTAAATTTCACACATTAGTGGAAAGTTGATGCTACTGCTTTCATCGCATGGATCCATGGATGTCCTAAGAGGATATTATATGACAAGTTGAGGTCCAAGACTTGACAAGTGGTTTCCATGATTGCAGGCCCTACTTGAATAGGGAGTTTGATTGTGCCCTGATACACTCTTTCTTGGTCATCACATGCTCTTATTTTGAAACCCTTCCCTTTGTCGATGGAATCCTCTAATATTTTCAATTGCTTGATGAGGCTGAGAGAATAGATATTCAAACCTGCACCTCCATCCACCAAGACCCTTTTGACTTTTCTCTTATGTACTATGGCTTCCAAGTGAAGTGCATGGTTGTGAGATGGTTGGGTGGGGAAATATTGGTCAGAGAATGTAAGAAGATTAGGCGTAATGATATTTCCAACCATAGCTTGGAATTGCTCTACATCAAGATCTGCGGGGACAGTGGATGAGGCTAATGCTTCCTCAAGGATCTTATGAGTTGATGATATTTTTAACAACTCCATGATGGCGATGTGTGTTAGAGTTCTCTTGAGTTGATCTAGGACATTATAGCCATTAGGATCGAATCTAGATGTAGGGGCTCTGTTTGGCTGGGATGATCCTGCGATGGTTACTTTGCCGCCTCTTGTGGTGACTTCACAATCTTCTACATAGGTTCCTTTGATAGTAATGACCATGCATTCTTCATTTAGGGAGGTGACAACTATTTCATACACATGATTTATGTTTGAGTGGGTTCCTTTCCCTTTATCATTTTTGTTCCCTTTGTTACCATGATTCGGCATCGGATTCGTGCATATCTTAAGATCTTGATTTCCTGTTGGTTGTTCCACGTTTATGATTCTTTTATTGATGAGATCTTGGATGAGATTTTTCAATCTCATGAAATTGTTTGTGGTATGGCCTTTTATTTTATGGAACTCACAAAGTTGATTCTCATTATACCAAGAAGGTTTTACATCTGGTTCTTGGTAATTTTTGAAGGTAGTAGCTTTGATGAGTTTTTCGTCTATCAACTTCTTCATTATGTCCTCAAGTGGTTCCCCCAAAGTAGTGTATTTTTTCTTGGGACAGCTCTTGCATTGAGGTGGTCCTCTTTGATCATTGAGATTATTAATGGTTGGATTGTTGTTATGCGGTTGGTGTGTTATGTGATGATTATTTTGGTGTTGTGTTTGGATTTGCGGTGTGGGTGTATTTTGGCGAGGAGCACTAATGACCACCTTGGCATCAACGACACCATCATTTGTAATATTTTTCTTCCTTGCCCACGTATGAGGTTTATCATTGTAATTGGATGGTGGGCGGTTGTTTTATTGTTCGGGGTATGATGTTGATTCTATGGGTTGAGTCATAAGGGCTCTTTTGATGCTAATCACCTTGGGGATCAATTGATCATATGTGGTGATGTCCTGAACCTTGAGATGAAATTCCAAGCAGCCTTCAAGGTTGGCTATGATGATGCAAACATGTTTTTCTTCTAGTATGTTCCACTTGCTCTGATTAGCCTTGGATCACCATCATTGTAGGAATGAAGTGAAAGATTCACCCTTTCCTTATTTTAGAGCTGAGAGTTCTTCTAAACTAACATCCATTGCAATGTTGCATGCGTAGTTCTTAATGAATGCATCTATAATTTCTTGAAATGTTCTGATGCCTGAAGGTAAGTGAGAGAACCATTCCATAGTGTGGCCTGCCAAACTCCTAGGGAATAGTCGAATCAGATAAGTATCGTCATATGTGACCTCCATGCAATGAACATGGAATTCCCTAATGTGATCTTTAGGGTTTCCCATCCCTCAATATTTGTCAAATTTGGAGATTTCAAATCCCTTAGGGAATGGTTTCATTACTAGGCTCCTATCAAATGGATAGGGACACAAGTTGCTTGGTGTTTTCATTGTTCTCCTTGATTGAAGATCGGGCACTTGTTGCAAGAGCAACCTGAGTTGTTTCGTCACATCATTTTGGGTATTAGGGGGTGGGATGAAAGTGTTTTGGGGTGTTTCAATCATGGGTTGGATGGGTGGGTTGGTCGGTGTGTTGTTTGATTGTATCTGTATATTCTGCAGAGCGAGGTAGGCTTCCACCTACTTTTGTATGAACAACACTTGTTGTTGTTCCAACAACACTTGTTGTTGTGCTTGTTGTTGTTCCAACAATGCTTGTTGTTGGGCTGCCAGTTTGGGTGCTTCTTGTTGCTCTTGATATTGCTTTATTGCTTGCTGATATGCTTGCAAAAGCGCTAATTATCTTTGTGCAAGAAGTTGTGCTTGATATTGGGCTTGTTGTTCTTGATATTGAGCTTGCGCTTGTACTGCTTGTGCTTGTGTTGCTTGTTGTTGCAATAGAAGTTGTGCTTCATAGTGGGCTTGTTGTGCCTGATATTGAGCTTGTGCTTAAGCTGCTTGTGCTTGTGTTGCTTGTTGTTGTACTATAAGTTGTGCTTGAGTGGCCTTTTGTGCTTGTAATGCTTGCATGGATTGTGCAACTTGAGTGGCTTGTTGTTGTTTTTGTTGCAATAAAGCTTAGGCTTGCACGACTTTTTGCGATTGTAATGCGGCTTGTGTATCTTGGGCAGCTTGAGCAGCTTGTTGAGTAGCTAAGTGTATGGATTTTTATCTCTGTACTTGTTAGAATCCTCTTTGAAAAGTAGTTTGCAATGTCACATTGTATTGACTTGATGTGGTGGAAGTTGGTGGTAGATTCATAATGGTGTTTGTGGTAGTGGTGAGTGGTGATGTCGTGTTGATTGTTTGATTGGTGGATGGTGTTGTGGATGCAGTGGTTTGAGTGATAAGTGGTGTTTTTGATGTGATTGGTCCTTGACAGACCATTCTTTGCGATGTTATGGGGGTGTTTGATGATGTTGCAATTGCTTGTGTGTTTGTCGTTTGTTGTTGCAATGTTGACAACAAATTTTGAGTGTTTGTCATAGTGCTTTGATTGATATTTGGGATGTTGTTTTGATCGATACTTGGTAAAAGGGGAAGTCCTAAGCCAAGGAGTGGTGTGGATGATGATGGCAATGGTGGAAGTGGTGGAAATTTTGTATTGCCGAAAATACCCCCAGGTCCGAACATATCTCCTTCCTCTTGCAAATTTGTGAGGAGAGATGTTTGAGGTGTTGCGTAAAAAAATGATGATGATGGATCATGATGGAATGTGAGAGGAACATTTTTGTGTAATGGTTTTTGGGGTTTTTTTTTTCCAATATGGTGTTTGTGTCCAAGTTTTGATAATTAACAAGGGGGTGTGTTTTGATAGCATTGTAAAATGCATTTCCCTTATTAATGTTAGGTTGGGTTGGATCCAAAGATGTCGTGATTTGCAGAATATTTTGTGTGATATTTTGGGATGGGGGTGTAGATGAAATGGGAATGGTGGATGAGATTGGAGGAAAAGATGTCTCCACTATGGTACTCACATCAAAATGAAGGTAACTTGGCTCCTTGTTTTGCTAATCCAAGCATGTATAACGAAGGGTTGAGCCTCATCATGATGTTGATGATTTTATGATTTTCTAGATTTTGAAGCATTTCAGTCATTTCATCATGAGTCATTCCAAAGGTAAGATCCTCTCCTTGGTTTTCTTCTTGTGGATTTTGTGATGATGAGATGACCAAAGGATTACTTGATTCAACAGGATTCATTTCTGTGTTTGTTTGGCTAAGATCACTTGAAGTGGGTGTTTCTTTGTTGGCTTCCATACTCTTCTTGTATTGAGATCTAGTTAGAACCATAAAACAAGGATCAATTTTCAAAAATATGGGAGATGGATCTCTTAATTCTTTGGATTGATCTTTATTTTATGCCCAAATCAGAACATTCTTAAGATATCTTTGAGGATCAAAAGGTGATGATATGATGGACGATGTTGATGCTATGATATTTTGGTAAGTCTTGAAGGAGATACTAGGCTTTTAGAACTTGCAAATTTTGATTTTGATTTGATTTTGGATTTGGGTTTTTATCCTTGATTTTGATTTTGATTTTGAACAAATAGACCCTAAGATGTTTGAATGATTATCTAAGGGATAGATTTGATCAAAGGATGAAAATTTTGAATATGTGTGGGGAGAAGGATGCATCTACCCACACCTATTCAAACAAGATGATAATTTAGCTAAGCATACGAAGAAGGATGCATCTATGTATACCAAGCTAAACAAGATGATTTTGATAACTTTGACTAAGCATATGCAGAAGGATGCATCTACACCTGTAGACACCTAAAAATGACCTAGGCCTGCAAGCTTCATTTTTACCACTTTCGTCCTAGCATAATTAAAATATTTAATTATGTCTTCGGTCCACATTCAACTATTGATTAAATAATTCATAATTATTTAATTAATTCATGTCCTTTTATTCTTCATGATTATTAAATAAATAAATTTTATTTATTTATTAAATATGTCATTAATTGTCTAAGTCTTCCCTTAATTAATTAAATTTCTTAATTTATTTAATTTTCCTTTGTCATATATTTCTTCCTGATTATTAAATAAATAAATTTTATTTATTTATTTAATATGTCACTAATTGTCTTAATTAAATAAATTGATTAATTTATTTAATTAATCAATCTTATCTGCTAAATTAAATAATTATCTTTAATTATTTAATTGTCAAAATTAACATTTCTCTCATTTTAAATAAATTAAATTATTTAAAATGTCATCTCAATCTTAACTGTCAGTCCATTTTGGTAAATAATATGAAAAAAGATTATTTATTATCTCATAAAATCCATAATTTGAATTAACTCAATTCAAAATGGTAACTAATCTTCCAAAAATCAAGTAATCGGGCAGATTCTTGATTTTCCAAATCTGATCTTCAGGCAATCTTATCTTCTTGATTTTTCGAATCTCACAAATCAGACAATCTTATCTTCTTGATTTTTTGAAAATCTTCATTTTTTTAATTAATTTGTCTCATTTATTCTCCACCGTCGATCCAATTATCTGAGATATTATTCTGACTGTTCGATTAAGGATTTTTCCCTAACCTTGATTAGGGATTCCCAGATTTAATCTAGACCTCTTGTTCTAGGTCTTTCTTAGAATTCAATCTCATCCATCCTCTCAAAATTGTGTTTTCTATAAAAAGACAATTTTGCTCATAATTTCAGGATCCTGACAACTTCATTTTTAATTTAATAGTCATTATAGTCATTTGGCATTAGTAGTCATTATTTTCATAGACATTGTCATAGTCATAGGCATTTAGACATTGCATAAATCCTTCAAAGCTTGTTGTAGGTCTTAGACATTTGCAGATTACTCGCACAATGAATCTAAGGGCAACACATCATCCAGCAAGTAAGAAGGTGCTATGGAGGTAATCATGGAAAATGCGATTTACAGGTATAACTATTTTATTGCTTAATTTCCTTTGTACTCGATAGATCTTTGGGTTTTTGTAATTTACATTGATTTGATTGATCTAATCCTTAGAAATTACCCTCAGTTACATTGGTGAACCCGACATTCTATAGAAATATTTGTGTGTTTTTCTTTTTTGCTTTAACTTTTTGCAGGTTATAGCTAATAAGTCATACAAAATCCCGTCACCTTCTTTTGAGCACAAAAAAATGGGCGAATAGAATCATTTAAATTTTTTTTTGGGTTTTGTAGATCTCGGTCTCAACTTTCCAGAATTTCAAATGGTTTGAAATTTTATTAAGATTTGAGAAAGTTATGGTTATTTTACTATTCACTATTTTTTTAATTTAGCTTTTAAAACCCACGTTTTTCTTTTGTCTATAACATTTTTTTTTTGTGCAGAATGGTGGAAAACGTTTTCTGGGTTTTGAAGGTCTATCATTTAGCTTTCCATAGATATCTACCACTTAAAATTTTGTTACTTTTTGAATAAGTTATCGCTGTTTTAAGTTGCTGCTGTCAATACATTTTTATTTTTATTTTTTTTGTTACTAATCAAGATTTGCAGCTTGTTGGCGGTTACTTTTCGTGGGTTGAAGACAAACACTAAAACTACTAACGTATTGTTTTGTAAGCTCAATTGTCAAAGATAAAACATCAAAATAATGTGTTTGCCTTTTTATTAGTATAGTACACATTTCATTTTGGTGCAATTAAAATGAACCTATGTTTGATCATGTTTAAATGTGTTTGCAAAATGGTAGGCGAGTATGCTCTCACCTTGTGAAAACTCGATGATAAAAAAACTAGACCCATTTTTATCTATTTTTACCCTTTACGATTTGGTATATCAGAGTATCCTCTCCCCTTGTACATTCATGCGATCCTAGCTGTAAGAGAAATAGTTACTAACTCTAGAACTTGGGCCTGTTCTAGTGGGAAAAAGTACTCACCCCAGGACGACTCAGACAGGTAGCACCCTGACACCGAGGGACTTCCAGCCGGTATATAAAAGTGGGTTATTGGGGAAAGCCCAAGAATCACGAGTGTGGTTATGACAAGATGGATCCGAAAGGGGACTCTCGCCACATGGATCATGCCCCACGAACGGAATGCCCGAATTAAATACCCCTTGTTTTAGTGTCCAACCATTCTTTGGCCATTGCTTGGTATAGTGCAGGGTACAGTATCATGCCTGAAGACACTCACTACTGATCCCCTTGAGTAGAGATAGCAGTTCTTGGGAAGTCACTACCTAAGAATTTGAATTTGGTGTGCTCGAATGACGTTAATAAGCTGTGGAGGGGAGCCAATGCCACCAAAATTCTAAGCTATCCGCTCTCGAGAAGGAAAGGTGTTTATCACCAATCCGAGGTATAGCGGTGGGCTATACCAAGTATACAAACCCTTGGCCTATTGGCCTTTTAGGATTGTACTTCTCTCATGTGTGCTTGCTTACAGTCAAAATATCGTGCTTGCAAGTGTTTTTTGGATACTAAAACAAACCAAACAACGTTCAAACATCTAGAAACAACCAAGTCAAACATTGGACCTTTTTTGATCCGTTTCACAACATGAACATGCAATCTTCCATGAACATGCCATCTTCATCACAAAACATTTTTGAACCATTCTTACAAAGAGACCAAAATGGACGAGTATATTTCAAAGACATAGAAGCTGCAGCGCAAAATCCTGATATATTCTCCTTTGTAAAAAAATCAGTCTTACATGACCCTCAAAGGTATCTCACCATGCTTTTGGATGAAGGGGCTAATTTACCACAAGGCTTTGACATAAATACTTTGCCACCTCCATCTGTCTACCCTCACCATCAACAGTCGCTTGACATAAATCCTACTAGTAATTCACAACAAACGTCCACTTATCACCCTTATCCTAACCTTGACAAGGGAAGTCAATTGTCCGCTAGTCCATTCCATGTCTCCACATCATATCCTAGTCCTTCACCTATTAATCCCGTCCAAGTCTACATCCCTTATCAACCATCTACCAACTCATGTCAAGTCCCCACATCATACCATACTGATCTGGTCCAAGTCTCCATGTCATATCCTTGTCATTCAATAATTAATCCAGTCCAAGACTCCATGTCCTATCCTTATACCTCACATGCTACACCAGTCCAAGTCCCCATGTCTTATCCTAGTCCTTCATATACTAGTCGAGTCCAAGTTCCCACGTCCTATCCTAGTCCTTTGGTCATTAATCCTTTTCAAGTCACCCCCTCACAAGCCACATCCAGTCATAAAAATTATATCATAGTCCAAAGTCAAATCCCATTTAATAAACTTGAGGATACATATCAAAATGAAAGCCCAAAGTATGACATTATAACGTCACCCTCATGTCAAGAACAAGGTAGTCCATCCCATGACCCTATTTTTTACAACCCCATCTTTGACCAAGACCCTACCATTGACCAAGAAATCCAAATCCATGACAACCCCATCTTGGACCAAGACCCTACCATTGACCAAGAAGTCCAAGACAATCCACTCCTTGACCTTTATGCCATTCATGATCAAACACTTGCTGACTCTATAAAGGCCTTGACTATTGACACTTCCCAAGATGAGACACTTGCCTCCATTACACACATAAATGATATTCCTCAAGCACAAGAGTATTCCAAAATAGACATATTTGAAAATGATCAAGCTATAGCTGAATTTACTGGACTCTATGACACTAAACATAATGATGGCTTCGACATTGCCTTGGAAGCACCAACAGAATCATCTGAACCTGACATGTCACATGATCAGACCAAAGATATCGGTCAGGAATATGTCCAACATGAAAATGAAGCTAAGACACTTTATCAACTAGGGTCATCTATCTTTGTTAGAGCAGACTTTCTTGTAGATGAAAATATTACAAGTGACAGTGTCCATAGACATCATGATGGGTTAGCATCTTGCTTTCAAAACAATAAATACCCCATCACAAATAGAATCTGTCAAAGCATGTAATATCAAGGCAAAGGACTAGGCATACACGAGCAAGGAATTCTAGAACCAATACAACTTCAGAAAAATTACAGACATCAAGGTCTTGGTTATTCCTCAAATAGCAAATCAAACGATGCCAGTGGTACCTCCTCGATACTGGGGGCAACCTTGTTAGATACAAACATCAAAATGGAGTCCATGAGAAATCCTTGTCATAAGATTGCTACCAACACCCCCTCCACCCACACCATAAACCATCATTCTATCATGAATCAACCTCCCCTTTGGGACCAACAAAAACAAAAGTCTTACAAGTCAAAAGATCAAAATCAAATGTCAAAGTCCATTGAATCAAACAAAAGGACAAGCAAACAAATGAAATTAAAATGGATCCCAAAGAAAGATGGATCAAACAAAGACACCAAGTCAAATACAAAATTCAATGACAATGTGGAGCCACAATACAAGAGGACTCCGACATATAACACATGTCCACCTCCTTCAAAATGGTCATCAAGCAAGGCATCTAAAGGTATTGGTTCCAAACACCATCCCTCCAAAATCTGTCATCCACCATCCCAAGTTTGGAAAATAAAAAAGTGATTCATCCAAATGTCCAAACAACCTTTCCACATCTACCATCATTTGTCATAACCCTACATCTCGTCTAAAGTCCAAAAATCCTGTGTCATAAATCCATCACATCTTGGCAGCAACTCTTTACCACAAGGACTCTCATGGCACTCTATCACGATGTGCATATTCTAAAAAGACCAACTCTAGTATCAGAAAGGATCACAATGGCATCGATCAGTTGCATACAAGCGCTATGATCCTAACAAGACAACTCCTTCAGTGAGGTCATTATTGGCATATCATGGCACCAATCTCTACATCGGCACCATCAGTGGATTCAAAACAGTTAGTGGTCATCTAAAGCATTCAGGGTATCCATAGAATCAGAAATACAAAAAAAAATAAAAAATTGAAAATAAAAAAATCGTCACCCTGATGAAAACCTAGCAAACAAGTGTCTTGGTGACAACAAAAAAATAAAAAAGTCAAGAAAATAGTAAAGAGAAAAATTTCATCCAATGGTGAAAACCTAGCAAACAGGTGCCCTAGATAAGTACCATGATGAAAACCTGGCAAATAGGCATCATGTGTAAAATAAATTATCTATGTGGACTTTTATACTTGGGGGAAAGTCGTCTCATTTCCCATGCCTTCCTCATGACATTGACATCCATCTAAGCCCTATCATTTCCATCTATTTTCCCACCTACCTTGGTCTTGACATAAAACTGGCACACATAAATCATGCTTTGGGAAAACTCTTGACATGTCTATCCTTTGGTCACACACGATTCGCGAAACATCATGTCATTGACCATCATAGTCTTATTGTCCTTATATGACATAGTCCTTGAAAACCATATGACATTCCCTTAGTCTCATGTCTCCCGTTCTTTACCAAGGCCACCTTTTGTCCTTTTATGCTTGTCACCTATCTTGGCTTTCTCTTGTCAAACTGGTCTAAGGAAACTCCATCATCCCATCTAGCCCTAACCAAGTCATTCCAAATGCAACGAGTCCAATTCATACAAGCATATTATCCAAAAGATTACTTGACTGCATTCCTGGCCTGGCTATAGACCATGATACTTTCATCACAATATCGTCATCATCCTTACGTTGTTTCGGGATGCGTCCTTCCCACGTCAAACAACGTTGTCATCACTTGTCAATTGGTATTCAGCTTGACTAGGGGCACAATCATGTTTGTCCTTGGATTCTCATGTGTAGGAATCAGTCATATACATTTGTCACGATCCTCTTAAACATCAAAATCCAAAAAAAATCATAAAATGACAAAAAGACAAAAACATCATAAAAAAGTCCTGAAAAAAGACAAAAACATGGAAAAAAGTCCTGAAAAAGACAAAAAACATAATAAAATGTCTTGAAAAAAGTCAAACATCACAAAATGTCCTGAAGAAAGACCTAAAAATCATAAAATGCCCTGAAGAAAAACACAAAAATATCCAAATCAATGTCAAAATCTTAAAAATGGAGTCAAAGTTAGTCATGTCAGTCAGTCCATGTCATTGTTGAACTACGTTGTCTCTGCGCATTTGCTACGTAGGCAAGGCCATCAGTCGATGAGTCCCTGAGACATTAGGTCAGTCCTTTTAGGTTGGTCCAAATAAAATCATGGCATTTGTCACAATTGTCACATTAGTCAAATAAGTCAAACATAGTCAAACTCGGACACAAGACAGTCATTCAAAACATCAATGTCAAAATTGGTCAAAATTAGACAACACGGTCCAATCAATCATACAGTCAACATCAGTCAACTTGCCAAAACATATTACTCAAAACAATGCTAGTCTCATCACTCTTTGGTTCTCTTCAAGATGTGTCCTTCTTGGAGTTAGACCTCGTCACAATGTCCTTTGCCTTTTCAGGATGTGTCCTTCCTGACAATAGGCTCCGTCAAACCGTCAACACCGTCAAATTGGCAAAACTCTTAAACTGTCAAACCGACAAGAAATCAATCTTTGGCAAACAAACATTGGCAAACAAAATAAAATGGTTTTTATCTTTTTGGTCTATCTTGTCTTATCTTTTGACTATCTTGGCTATTTTGTCTTATATTTTTACTATCTTGTCCTTTTGGTCATGTTACTAGCTACCTCGAGGATGTCCCATGAAGGATTTAGAGGTGCGATGACATCTCCTGGCCTATTTTATTTTCTTTGACTACTGTATGTGGATTGTCTTGACAAAAAGACTGGGGCAACTTCGCCCTTAGTATGAGTTACGACATTCCTTGTCTGTGACTGTCTGTTTTTCAAGTGGATGATCTTGCACACCTTGGTCTATGTCATATCATGGTGTTTGTTGTCTATTTGTGTCATTTTTACTGCCCAATAATTATTAAGAGCAATAAATATTAGTCCTATGGCAATGTTTTGAAGGATTTGGTCTAGGAACTAACATGCATCTTCTTTAGTCTTGCCATCTTCTCTATCTCATCTCATATAGGCATTGCATCCATATCATCATCCATATCTTTTGCACTAACATTTCTTTGTCTTTTCATATTCTAGTCTTCTAATCAATTTCGAGAGCACACCAATGTTCTTGGAACCTGTCTGTCCTCTCGAGGGGGCATACCATAACCCTCTTCATCAGTCTTCCTCATCTTATTTTGCATTGGGGCATATTTTTGACTTATTTTCTTTGTCACAATGTGACATGCTACATTATGACAAAGAGGGGCAAAATGTAGACACCTAAAAATGACCTAGGCCTGCAAGCTTCATTTTTACCACTTTTGTCCTAGCATAATTAAAATATTTAATTATGTCTTTGGTCCACATTCGACTATTGATTAAATAATTCATAATTATTTAATTAATTCATGTCTTTTTATTCTTCATAATTATTAAATAAATAAATTTTATTTATTTATTAAATACATCATTAATTGTCTAAGTCTTCCCTTAATTAATTAAATTTCTTAATTTATTTAATTTCCCTTTGTCATATATTTCTTCCTGATTATTAAATAAATAAATTTTATTTATTTATTTAATATGTCACTAATTGTCTTAATTAAATAAATTGATTAATTTATTTAATTAATTAATCTTATCTGCTAAATTAAATAATTATCTTTAATTATTTAATTGTCAAAATTAACATTTCTCTCATTTTAAATAAATTAAATTATTTAAAATGTCATCTCAATCTTAACTATCAGTCCATTTTGGTAAATAATCTGAAAAAAGATTATTTATTATCTCATAAAATCCATAATTTGAATTAACTCAATTCAAAATGGTAACTAATATTCCAAAAATCAAGTAATCGGGCAGATTCTTGATTTTCCAAATATGATCTTCAGACAATCTTATCTTCTTGATTTATCAAATCTCACAAATCAGGCAATCTTATCTTCTTGATTTTTCGAAAATCTTTATTTCTTTAATTAATTTGTCTCATTTATTCTCCACTGTCGATCCGATTATCTGAGATATTATTCTGACCGTTCGATTAAGGATTTTTCCTTAACCCTGATTAGGGATTCTCAGATTTAATCTGGACCTCTCGTTCTAGGTCTTTCTTAGAATTCAATTTCATCCGTCCTCTCAAAATTGTGTTTTCTATAAAAAGACAATTTTGCTCATAATTTCGGGATCCTGACAACTTCATTTTTAATTTAATAGTCATTATAGTCATTTGGCATTAGTAGTCATTATTTTCATAGACATTGCATAAATCCTTAAAAGCTTGTTGTAGGTCTTAGACATTTGCAGATTGCTCGCACAACGAATCTGAGGGCAACACATCATCCAACAAGTAAGAAGGTGCTATGGAGGTAATCATGGAAAATGCAATTTATAGGTATAACTGTTTTATTGCTTAATTTCCTTTGTACTCGATAGATCTTTGGGTTTTTGTGATTTACATTCATTTGATTGATCTAATCCTTAGAAATTACCCTTAGTTACGACACCTACCTAGCTAGAGGTGATTTTGATAAAGTTTTCAAGGATTTAGTCTCAAGGATTTGATGATATTTGATTTTTCCAAAAAGCCTAGCATTAAGGATGGTTTCAAGATTTTTCCAAAAGGTGATGGTGAGATGATGTTTGATGTTTTGAAAGGTGGATGAAAAAGATTTTTATTTTCTCTTGATCCTAAGGTGAACCTAAAAAAAGACACTTTGTTTTGCCTAGACCTAGGTATTGAAGAACATGCAAATGCTTCCTATAGACCTTTGTGACTAAAGAATGATTTACTACACTTTCGAATTTTCAACCAATGACCCTTGTTTTGGACTTTTTCAAGAATCGTGAGGCTTCAACACACATGAAAGTTCATTTTGTTTAGCTTTTCTTAATGACTTTATTTTACCACAAACACTTTCTTTGATTAAGTTTTCAAACTAAGATGTTCAATGTCTTAATTTCCTCAAAACCCCATAAGAAATGTTATGCGGAAATTCGATGAACTTAAGGCAAGGGTTTTCCTATTTTTTACTTAAGGAGACAAATTGAGATATAACCCAAATGTTTAGAAACCTCTAAGGACGTGAATCCCAAGGGAAAGCAATAACATATAGATTGAGTCAAGTATATTTGTCTCCAAAAGGGTTTGAAATTTGGATGATGTTAAGTGTTTATTTTGAGATGTTTTTGATCAAGTAATGCATTTGGTAACCCAATAACAAGTACAACCCTATGGATGTGTAAGACAATATTTGTTGGATTCCCACTTGGACAAGTCCAGCTACGATTATCTTTAGTGAATGGTTAGATGCTTGACCCCACTAGCTCCCCTCCATGACACTCACTTATACGAGGCAGCCAAGCATCAACACCCATAAAATTCCCATGGCATGTTTTCCATTTCTAGTAGAAGATTGTAAAAGTGTGGTGTGGCTTCAGAATGGCTATTCTTGCACCAACAAATAGATTAAAGGATTTTAGAAAATTCTAGCACATGGGTTTTAATAAGGACTTTCCGTTCATGGAGATTGACCCATATGGCAAGATTCCTCTTTCGGATCCATATTGTCAGAATCAACTACGTGATATTGGTGTTTACTCCAATATCCACATTTATATACCGGTTGGAAATACTCATGGCTTTAGAGTGTTACCGGTTGAGTCGTTCCCTTGGGTGAGTAATTTTTCCCCAAGGCAGGCCCTCTAGGATAAACAAAAGCAAGTAAAGAAAAAATTCATAACTCGATCAATCTTTGATGGCAACAAAGAGAGAGAATATACACGAAGATGCCCCCACTCACACTCGCACAAGATCTTGTTCAATTTTAAACCCAAATCGAAGTGTCAAGGTGATTTCTTTATCTCACCCTAAAGTCATGAAAAAGGCCTTTTGATTCTCAAAATCGCTATAAAGCACGAGAGAAGCGCATACATCCTTTTTCAATTCCTTTAGTTTAAGTAAGCTTTCACGAAAGCAAAGTTGCACTTATTCTTTTTAAATCCACAAAGCAAAATGTGAGTTCTTTTTAAGCACCAAAACACAAGTGAGACATTTTGTTCAATTTCTAATCCAAGAAACAAAATCTAGTATGTTGTGCCCTAATGTTCATTTTAATCTTTGCAAGAAGAAATTGAAAGATTCTTTTTAGAA
>VDFB02000003.1:414096466-414216048 GCA_007258455.2 Sequoia sempervirens
TTTTAAAAGTTGAATGAAATGTATTAAATACATGTTTAAGTGGTTTCAAAGTATATTGATTCACACCCCCTTCCCAGTATTTTGGGTGTTCAATAGTTGGCTCTCCATTGTGGTAGCAAGTCAATCATAAAAACCTTGTTGGTTTATGTTTGAATGTGGATTTTAGTGAAAATTATCTAGTCCTATTTAAAGTAGGATCACTTTTCATACACAATAATTATATTCTTCAATTCACCCCATAGTTTCACACTGAGATCTAAATCCACACATATTCTTACATACTTTTTGAATTTCCTCTTTGAAATTTTTTCATCCATTTGAATGAACAATCCTAGGACATACCCTATCTCTTTTAGTGTCTCTGCATTCCAATATTCCAATGGGATGTTGTATGGTATTATCCATATTGGGTTTTTCCCCATATTATAACATATAGGATAAAAATTGGACATCAATTTAGTTGTGAATAGTTCATAGCCTTGTAACATTAAAGGCCTTTTACTTAAAATATATTCTTTTAATTATTTGGAGCTACATTCTACAAATAGAAAATAAAATAGTAGAGATTTAATAGTCACCTCCTTACCCATCATTATTCTCACAATTTGTACATCTTTTCCCAAGGGATTCTATTTCTAGTACCACACCCCATTGTGTGTTTACCTATTTACTATTACTATACTCGGGTAAATTATTGCATGTGTGAATGTATTTGTAATTTTTATTGAAAATATATGTGGATGCACTTTGTTTGTTAGAGAATTATGAATGAATGTTTATTTCATTTAATGTTATGTTATGGAGTGCATATATGGAAATGAATGGTTATTTAATTCGATATTCTAACTGTGAAAAGTATTATGTAAATGCTTGTTTTGATGAATGATTGACTATCATGAAAATGTGTTAAGTTGGATGCAGGTTCATTATCAATCCTCTAGGAGCAAGGGGAAGTATCACTCAAGAGAAGAACTTGGTCAGGTAACTTGGAATGAAACCTAACTGAGCTTACACACACACTCAAAATAGAATGGTTGAGTAAATTCATAGTAGTGGAAATTAGTAAGTCATCCTTTACAATGATGTATTTTCACTAGGAAGGATCTTGATTACTATTGAGTGCATTCTTGGATGATGTTTATATGTTTGGTGTTTATGACTTATTCTTTATATTACTATGCTTGATTGATGAGGTGTGCATATGTTAAATGTATATATATATATATATATATATACACATATGTGTATTGGTGATAAACCATACACATGAAGGAAAAAGTACATAAGTATACATAGGTAGACATACCTATGCACACTTATGGATGGGTTGCTTATGAGCATGGTGATATCAAAGGGACAATGCGACATATATGTATATATGTATATATACAAAACACATATGTTTTCCTATCAATAAGATAGTAATTATTTATGTGCTTGATCGTGTAATCTAATGTATATATATAAGATATATACATATATACATATGTATACATGTATCAATATAAACACACATGTTGACAATTGGAAATGTCCATACAAATATATCAATATATGTATACGTACACATACATGTACATAGATGAATATATATATATGCAAATTATATTATATATGAAATGTTAACTTGGAATTATTCATTCGAATATCAAGTGAAATATTTTGACAAACATATTTGTCAATGATTATATATAAATAGATACTATATATTTGAATATATACATATATATATACATACATATATATATATACATACATATGTATACATATATATCTATCTATATATATATATACATATACATATACATATATATATATACATATACATACATATACATATATATTTCTATTTATTAAGATATGGTTGATTTATGTTAAAGGCCAATTTAAATTTTATAAGCCATGGTTACTTTAATATAAATGCATCGCTATTTTAAGTAGCACATTTCCAAAGAAATGAAACACATTATCCAAAGGGATAATATGCGATGGAAATATTAAACATTAAATCTACTATTTTAAAGTGCTTAAAATGCATGAGTAAAAGTTGTGAACCCTAGTAAATAGATGTGCTTGGTCAAGCACATTCGAAGCACTATTAGTAAGGGAGTTGATTCATCAATGATATGTTCATTAAATACTCTATGACTAAGTCGATTGTATTATGTGTTTCCAAATGAATATTGACTATTTCCTTTTATAAACCATGGGTAAAAGAATAGGGTAGGTGCTAAAACTTCATTCCATAATATGAATTCTCTTATTCTTGTAGAAGTCTTTCATACTTGCAATTTGATTCTCATATGTAGAACATGTGCATGATTGATTTAGTCAAGTATAGTTGGCATACAAGATGGTCAATATGTTGTTTACCAGGCCGAGTTTTAACTTAGAAGGCTACCACCTTTATCTATATGTGTTCAATTGAATTGCATGGATGAAGTGGTGTGGAATAGCTTTCCACTTCTATAGGCATCAATGTATCATAATTTAGTATAAATAGATGAGCCTAAGTTACAATCTGCTGCTTTTATTTTGGAGCTATATTTTTTTGGGTTAGAGTTATTTTTGTGAGAACATAGAGAAGGAGGTTATTGTGAAATATTGCATTGAGAGAATATAGTAATTGAAGATGAATCCTAGTAAGCTTATATTGGAAGGTTGGGAAATAGATTATCCTATTGGATTAAGTAATCAAAATGCATGAGAATCTATTCTCCTTTTATTTTTCTTTTTTCATGAAAGAATGAATGTCTTGATTGATTTGTTTGGAACTCCATGATAATGATAACATTAGTGAATCACACTATTTTCTTATGGAAAGGAAAAGAGTCTGTTTATGATTTCCTATGAAGTGTTCATATATACTCCATAATAGGAGAATTTGTTTATCATTAGTACTATATACTAGGAATGATGAAACAAGAATAGCTTAAGGGTTATTTCTTGTAAAGTTAATTTGTAGACTAGAAATCTCATAAGTTATACCCAGGGTTTGATTATCCATTAAAGGGGGGTTAACTTAAGTTAATGCTTTGTGGGCAAAAATACCATTATGTTTTGGGGAAGGGAATAGGTTATTTATGAGGTTACTGACTACCTATTGAAGGAAATTACATATGCATAGTTTATAATGGCCTAAAGTCAAATCAAGCTTGAGTAGTGTATGTGAGTAGGATGATTGTCACTTGAAGTATTGAGTGATAATACTTTGGAAAAAGTAGTTTGATCGCATTTGGCTCCACTATCAATTCATTGTGTTCCATTAATGCATGCTAGTTCATGATTGTAGAGTCTACAAGTTCTAGTTATGTGGGACACACCACTAGGGTCATAATGGCTGTCATTACAAGGGTACTCCACCAATCTCTTCATGAAAGGGTAGGGCCATCTATTAGATGATGGATGTGTGAGGGATCACATTTGAGTCTATGGTTGGAAGAAAAGTGCTTGAGTGATGCTTCTCCTCCTTAGTAGGTGACCAAGATTTGAAAGGAGATTCATAGGCCTTCTACATATATTGCTTTGAAGCTTAGTTGAGCTATGTATGTACTTTGTATACAATACTTCAAATATTGTAATACGTGGAATATTATTTTGGAAATGAAATCGAAATTGTATTTTTTATGACATCTATGTTCATTAAGAAAATTTTTATGGAAATGTTTAACTAGCATAGTTTATTTACTTGAAGGTGTAAACTTAGGAAATTTACTCATGTGAACAATTAGCTTGTTACATGTGGTATTAAAGCTACCAAGTTTAGCTCTATAACCTATGTGCTCATCATATTTTCTATCCAACATTATCTAATGTTTAGAAATTCTTGTGCCAAAATGGTGCATCTCAGTTTAACTACAAGAAAGTTAGTAATCAAGAATGAGAACTACCTGAAAGCCAAGAAGGAAAAAGAGGCCATTGTTCGTATGATGGAGGGTACCAACTATGACAATGCCATCTAGTTAAGCAATACTGAAACTTTCAACCAAACTCTTTCTCGGATTGGTGAAGTAAAGAGATAGATGGAGGAAGCCAAATTCAATTATCTACCTCCAGTCTCACCAGCACAGTCTAATTCCTTGTCACTTTCTAGAGATATGCCCTTAGAAGGGAGTGTCAGTCCAGAATTGATATTTAGAGACCCTAAAATCCTTACTATGTCAAAAGTTATTTTAATTTTCTCAAGTAACGAGTCAGAGGGTTATGTCCCTGGCAACTATGTATCAAGTGATAAATTTGAAGGTTACTATCCATTTTAGGATTGATAGGAGCAAATGAGAGATGAACACAAATTTGAGGGGTATAACCCATTGAGTTATGTGTTTGAGAGTGAACCCAATGGATAATATCCACTTGACTATTTGAATAGTCACTCTATGTAATTGAAAGGATACTAAGATCCTTGCAAATAATAAAAATTGTGTGTTTATCAAAAGCTTGTGCTCAAATCTTATGTGAAATTTCTTTATGTGTGAATGAATTCTCATTTAAATGTTTTCCATAAGATAATAAGAACATGATTGAATCTAATAAAGATCAACCTTTAGGTATAATCTGTTCTGGCAAGGATGGTGAGAACAAGGACCAATCCTGGAGGGAGTTAAGAAGTTAGACAAGGTTTGATGGGTGATGAAGCTAAATTGGATCAAATTTTGGCTATCATTCATGAAACCAATTCAAGGTTGGGAAAACTTGAGAAAAAATTAAGGGTAAGGGAGAGAGTAGAACAAGAAGTTCTAGTTAATGAAGAAGTCCCTATCAATGCTCAGATGAGGGAGAAAATTCTCATGACCATGAACAGACCCACTAGTGCAGGGCACCTAGATCTTCATGGGAAAAGTTGCAAAGTGTTAGTATTTTGGTGTTGTTAAGTAATTTTGGCTGTAATAATTTATTTTAAGACCATGTCTCATGTTTTTTGTCGGTTTGAGTCATGTGGGGTCAATTTTGTGAAAAGTTGTCAATTTTGCAAAAAGTTACACAAGCAACTTTTGCATTTTTGTGTTTAAAGGGAAGTTGAACCATTGGGTTTTGAAAATTAGTTGGGAATGGTTGGATTTTTTTTGAATTTTTTTAAATAAACCTTGTGGAGGTTGAGGCAAGGTTCTGGTGTGAATTTTTTGTGTTGAGCAATAAAAACACTCTATTTTTCTACATTTTCAAGTGATTTCTTATCACTACATAGAGTAGTATGGCCCCGTACAACCTGGAAATGAACTAAGCTTCACTAGAATTGATGATGCATTGAATCCTCTATCTGTTGCATGTGATT
Organism: Sequoia sempervirens; assembly: GCA_007258455.2. NCBI lineage: Eukaryota > Viridiplantae > Streptophyta > Pinopsida > Cupressales > Cupressaceae > Sequoia > Sequoia sempervirens. The sequence continues at coordinate 414,101,739 of VDFB02000003.1, forward strand.
TCATCTATTTTCATCAAGTTTGGAGTAAGTTAGAGCAATTTTTCTATAAACAGCCATAAACACTAGTTAGGGTGAGTTCTAACAAATTAAAATGGTTTTTGGCCCATTCCACTGGTGAAAAGGCCTCATAATCAATGGAATGGATATAGATAGGGTTTTTTTTGTGTTTTTAAATGTTGCAAGAGTAGGGGATGGAGTTGGGTGTAAGTTTGGTGATTCCCTAGCCTAATATCATCATGTATTAGGCTTAGGAGTGAGGTAGACTTAGGGTTTGTAGGAAAGCCATTTGGAATCTATTATAGCTATTGGGAATTAGTCATTCAGACCTCACATGACATGTTTTAAGCCTTGGAATGGAGATTGAAAGCCCCGTGATCACCTTATTGTTCAAGCCTAATTAGACCTAATTGGAGCATTAGCAGTCCAAAATTGAGGGCTTCATTACAAAATAACCCCATCTAAAAATTAGATGTGTTGTCAAGTGGCATAAAGGGTATTTGTAAAGGTTTTCATATTGTAGATGTTAGGTATTCCCTAAGAGTTATGTTGGAAAATCCCTTGTTTGAAGTACTACTAGAGGAATTGAAGGAATGTGAAGGAAACCCACCAAGTTAAGGTCTAAGATTGCAAAGTTTGGTTGTTTGATTTGTTTTCAAGTTATCCAAACCCTACTCTACATAAAATTGGTATCAGAGCATAGGTATGATCTAAAGAAGAGAAGTTGTGTTGAAAGAAGAACAAAATACCTCTAAAAGGGAATTCCATTGCTAGAGAAGTGATTGAGTTGAAGGAGAAACAAGCTAAAGATAAGAGAGAGATGAGAGAGTTGAAGGAGAGGCTTGTTGCCCTGGAAACAAGTCAGAAGAGAGGTATAGTCACATGATACTTGAGTGGCCAGGAAGAAGGGGAAGAGGAAAGTTCCCAAGGGTCTGAGGAAGAGATGGATCCTGATGACTTGAGGATGGAAAAACTAGTGAAAGTAGTCAAGGGAGATGAGCATAAGATCAAAATAGATTTACCTATGTATGGAGGAAAAATGGATAGTGAAGAGCTCCTAGATTGGATAGGAGCATTGGATAACTATTTTGACTATGAAGATGTGCCAGAGGATAAAAAGGTGAAGTTGGCCAAGAAAAAATTGAAGGGGCACACTTTACTTTGGTAGGATTATGTGCAAAGTGAAAGGAGAAAGAAGGGAAATTCAAAAATCACCTCTTGGGATAGGATGGTGTATAAACTCAAAGGTAAAATCCTACTTGATGATTACACTATTCAATTGTTTAAGAGGTTTCAAAATATCAAACAAAAGGAGATGGATGTGCAAACCTATAAAGAGGAATTCTATAAATTGAGTATAAGAGAAGGTCATACAGAAGATGATGAAGAAATAGTAGCAAGATATATGAATGTGTTGAGATACAACCTCCAAGATGAATTGAGCCTCACCACTCCAAGAATGGTGGAAGAATGTTACCAATTTTCCATCAAGGCTAAGGAAAAGTTGAAGAAAAGGAAAGAGAAGCAAGGAAAGGGGAAAAGGAAGAATTTTTAGAGGTAGAGGAACATTTGGAGGAAGATGGAAATCCCAAAAACCACAAGGAGAGACAAGTCAACTTCAAGAACAAAGTTTTGAATCAAGGGGGGAGTTTTAGGGGAAGAGATCCAATAGTAGGGTTTAGATTTAGAGGTAAAGGAAGAGAATCAAGTGGGTTCATAGGAAGGTATTATCAATGCAACAAGTTTGGCCATCAATCATAGAAATGTCCAAAAATGAAACCCTCTACTTCACATGGAGGAGAAAGAAGAACTCAATTGGTACAAGAAGAAGACAATGAGAGTGTAAAATCTACATCACAGCATGTTGCTCTAGAAACTGGTGAATCTCTTATGACGAGGAGAACATTGATTAAAGTGACTATGGTGAAAGAACCTCCATAAAGAAAATATCTCTTTAGAACCACATGTAAGTCTCAAGGTAAGGTTTGCAAAGTTGTTGTTGATTCAGGTAGCATAGATAATTTAGTTTCTCTTGAGATGGTAGAAAAGTTGAAAATGAAAAGAATACCACATCCCACTCCTTACAAGGTCTCCTAGTTGAATAAGGGAAAATAGGTCCTAGTAAATGAACAAAATTGGGTGGAATTTAACATAGGAGGGTACAAGGACAAGATTTTGTGTGATATCATCCAAATGGATGTTTTCATTTTCTTTTAGGGAGGCCCTAACAATATGATATTAAGGCTAAACATGATGGGAAAAATAACACTTATGTGATAGAAAAGGATGGGATCTCATTCACTCTCACACCATTGCAAGATGAAGGCCTAGATACATAGGTAGGGTCTAGTGTAATTTTGGTAGGAGAAAAGGAGTTTTTGAAAACCATGAAGGAAGAGGGAGGAGAAGGTTTTTCCATTGTGATTAGACCAAAAATTGTTATGACAACAACAAAGGTTGATGATGTGCCTAGAGAGGTCCGAGCATTGTTGAACAAGTATAAGGATTAGATGAACTCCCTAACTCTTTACCACCAATAAGAGATGTGAGCAGCCATATAGACTGCATACTAGGGGAAAAAATACCTAAAAAAGAAACATATAAAATGACCCCAAAATAGAATGAAGAGATTAGGAAGCAAATCCAAGATTTTATTAACAAGGGCCTCATTAGAGAGAGTCTTAACCATGTGTTGTTCCTATCATTTTAGCACCAAAGAAGGGGGAGATTGGAGAATGTGCACTGACTTAAGGGACATTAACAAGATTACCATAAGGTATAGGTTCACCATACCAAGAATGGAAAACTTGATGGATTGTGTAATAGGGGCATGTTATTTTTCTAAGATAGATCTTAAGAGTGACTACAATCAAATTAGAATTAGAGAGGGGGATGAATGGAAAACTACCTTCAAGGAAAATGAGGTGTTGTATGAATGGATTTTCATGCCTTTTGGACTCTCAAATGCACCAAGCACCTTTATGAGATTGATGAATTAAGTCCTAAAACCCTTCATTGGTAAGTTTGTGGTTGTCTATTTATATGATATTATTGTTTTTAGAAAAACTAAAGTGGAACATTTCCAACATTTAGATTTGGTTTTGAAAATATTGAATGAAGAAAAGTTGATGATAAACTTGAAGAAATGTGAATTTATGAAGGAAGAATTGGTGTATCTTGGCTTTGTAATCTCAAAGGGATCTTTGAAGATGGATCCTAGTAAGGTGGAGGCTATTCTCAATTGGTCTACTCCAACATCAATAAGTGAGGTAAGAAGTTTCCATGGCTTAGCTAGTTTTGACATAAAATTTGTTAAAAATTTCAGTCACATATGTGCTCCAACCATTGACACAATAAAAGGGGACAAAAGAAATAAGTTTGTATGTTATGATGAGGTAGAAAAGAGTTTCCAATATCTAAAACAAAGGGTATCACAACAACCTATCTTGGCATTGTTTGATTTTAACAAATTTTTCACCATTGAATGTGATGCTAGTGGGTATGTCATTGGGGAAGTGTTGAACCAAGAGGGTAGGGCCATTGCCTTCTTCAGTGAAAAAATCAATGAGTAAAAGAAAAAGTATTCATCTTATGATTTGGAGTTGTATGCTATGGTGCAATCATTGAAGAAGTGGAGACACTATCTCCTTCCTAAAGAATTCATTTTTTTTACTGACAATCATGCTTTGTAGTCCCTTAACATCTAGGAAAAACTCAACCATAGACATGCAAAATGGGTTGAGTACCTACAAAGCTTCACCTTCACCATCAAGCATAAGAAGGGGCAACCAAACAAGTTGGTAGATGCATTGAGCAGGAGAACATTGTTGGTCCAAGAAATTCAGTTACAAAGTGTAGGGATTGATTCTCTAAAAGGTATGCATGTGGAGGATGATCATTCCAAAGAGATTTATGCTTCTTTTAATCAATTCAATGACACTTTTGATGAAGAGAATTTTGATTTTTTGATTCAAGAATGTTTACTATTTAAGGGGGCTCAACTTTGTATTCCCAAATTCTCTATGAGAGATAATTTGATTAAGGAAAAGAACAGTGGCAGCCTTGTAGGTCACTTTGGTGTTGACAAGACTTTGGAACACGTAACAAGGCACTATTATTGGTTGAGGATGCAAAGTGATGTGAGAAAGTTTGTAGAAAACTGTGTTATTTGTCAAAGAGCCAAATATTGTAGTACTAATGTAGGTCTATATCAACCATTACCAATCCCAAATAGACCATGGGAGTCCATAAGCATGGATTTTGTGATGGGGTTGCCTAGAACCCAAAGAGGCTTTGATTTAGTGTTTGTTGTGGTGGAAAAGTTTAGTAAGATGGCACACTTTATACCATGTAAGAGTACCAATGATGACTCATACATTATAGGGTTGTTCTTCAAGGAGGTGGTCAAAATCCATGGATTACCTTTGACCATTGTTTTAGATAGCGACAATAAATTTTTGGGCCACTTTTGGAGAACCCTATGGAAGAAACTAGGCACAAATTTGACTTTTAGTTGTTCCTATCACCCCCAAACTAATGGGAAAAATTAATTAGTGAATATAATCCTTGGAAATATCCTTAGATGCTTAATAAAATAACACTCCACACAATGGGATCTGGTTTTACCCCAAGTTGATTTTACATACAATGATTCTATGAACAAGAGTGTTGGTAAAATCCCTTTTGATATTGTGTATGGGTTGCATCCTAGAGGGGTGTTTGAATTGAGAGAGATGTGAGTGGAATGGAAAGGAGGAGTGCCGAGGGTGAGGATTTTGTAGTATCCATACAAGAAATACACTAGTAGGTCAAAGATAATCTCCAAAAGAGTGTAGACAAGTACAATTATAATGCTAATAAGAAAAGGAGATTTCACTTCAAAGTGGGAGATCTAGTCTTGGCTCACTTGAGGAAGAAGAGGATCCTTAGAGGACAATATTAGAAGCTTCATATGAGTAAGATAGGGCCATGCAAAGTGGTCCGCAAGTTTGGAGATAATTCCTATCTAATTAAACTTCCTCTGAATGTTTCCATTTCTCTTATTTTTAATATTTATAACCTTTAACCTTATAAAGGGGATGTGATTGAAGGTGAATATGTAGGTTCATCAACACATTCAAATGAAGAATGAATCAAATATTTTCCACCAAGTCAACCCTTGAAATTGGAATGCATTTTAAATACCAAAGAATCCAAAAGAACAAGGAACAAGTTGTACTATCAGTACTTAGTCAAGTGGCAAGGCCTTCCAATGGAGGATGCCACTTGGATGACTAAGGAGGACATCCAAAAGCATGGTGCTATAGTAGTAGATTTTCTCTCAAGTGGAATTTGAGATTTTGTTTCCCTTGGGAGTATGGTGTAAGGTACCTAGGTCTTCATGGGAAAAGTTGCAAAGTGTTACTATTTTGGTGTTGTTAAGTCATTTTGGTTGTAATAATGTATTTTAAAAGGTTGCAAAAGGTTGTAAAAAAGTAGCACAAGCAACTTTTGCATTTTTGTGTTTAAAGGGAAGTTGAACCATTGGGTTTTGAAAAGTAGTTGGGAATGATTGGATTTTGTTTGAAAATGTTTAAATACACCTTGTGGAGGTCAAGACAAGGTTTTGGTGTGAAGTTATTATGTTGAGCAATAAAAATACTCTATTTTTCTACATTTTCAAGTGGGTTCTTGCTTCTACATAGAATAGTACAACCTCGTACGACCTGGAAATGATCTAAGCTTCATTGGAATTGATGATGTATTGAATCCTTTATCTGTTGCATGTGATTTCATCTATTTTCATTAAGTTTGGAGTAAGTTAGAGCAATTTTGTTGTAAATAGCCAGAAACCCTAGTTAGGGTGAGTTTTGACAAATTATAATGGTTTTTGGCCCATTCCACCAATGAAAGGCTCATAATTGATGGAATGGATATAGATAGGGTGTTTTTTTTGTTTTTAAGTGTTGTAGGAATAGGGGATGGAGTTGGGTGCAAGTTTTTTGATGCCTTGGCCTAAAATCACCATGTATTAGGCTTATGAGTGAGGTAGATTTAGGGTTTGTAGTCCAAAGCCATTTGGAATCTATTCTATTTGTTGGGAATTGGTCATTCAGACCTCACATGACATTTTTTAAGCCTTGGAATGGAGATTTGAAGTTTGGAGATTGAAAACCCCATGGTTACTTTTTTATTCAAGCCTAATTAGGCCTAATTGGAGCACTAGCAATCCAAAATTGAGGGCTTCATTACAAAGTAACCCCATCTACAAATTGGATATGTTGTCAAGTGGCATAAAGGGTATTTGTAAAGATGTTCATATTCTAGATGTTAGGTCTATCTTGAGAGTTATGTTGGAAAACCCTTGTTTGAAGTACTACTAGAGGAATTGAAGGATTGTGAAGAAAACCCACCAAGTTAAGTTCTAAGATTGCAAAGTTTAGTTGTTTGAGTTGTGTTCAATTTATCAAAACCCTGCTCTACATCACCCATGAACATGAGAATGTGAAGTGTCACTCTCAATTTAAAGGAACTAATAGGAAGAGGTTCGCTAATGAAATTTCTAGGGACATGACGAAAATAACCCCACCCAAATTTGAAGGTAGAACCAGCAAGGAAGAAGATGAGGCATGGTTGATCTAGATGGATAAATATTTTGAGATCAAAAATTATTTTGAGGTCATGAAAGTAGTATGGGGATCCTATCAGTTAGTGGGTGAAGCCTCTAATTAGTGGATGAACAAGAAAATGGAACTCAGGCTTAGTTATTTGAAACTTAAATGGAACAAATTTGTAGAAATATTCTAGGAAACATGGTTACCCTAACTCTTTTTCAGCCATAAACTCATTTATTTTCAAAATATAAGATAGGGTGAGATATCAGTAAATGAGTACTATAAATTTTTTACCCATCTATTACATTAATAACCAATGTATTAGAAGGATGAATGTTTCCACATAAGGAAATTTATCATAGGGCTTAATAGCTAGATTGGTGGAGAGGTAGATGTTCATGGTTCAACCTGCCAAGAGAAGAAGCTCTGAGCTATCTCCATCTGCCAAGAGAATAGGAATCATAAGAAGTTCATAGGAGCTCAAATCAGACTAACTCCAAAGAAGTTTGAAGTTGTGCAAGATTTTTAGAAACAAGGGGAAAAGGGACCCTGAAATAATGGAATAGAATCAAGGAGGGAACACAAGAGGAATAATTTCAATGGTAGAAATGCTAACAATGCTAGAATGCAATGCTAGTAAATCTAGTGAACTCACAAGGAAGAAAGGACTGACTACTAGATGCTTCACATGTGAGGAGATCACTATGCTATACATAGTCCCAATAAGCCTTTTGGGTCATGATCTTATGGAAACCCACTTCCTACCTAGCAAGCAACATTCCAACAAAAGATTTAGGTTCCCTTGGATGATCATCAAGTGGAATATCAAGTTACTCCAGTAAAGACTCTAGGTATTTTATTTGGTTTTCCCATTTTCATATACTTATAGATACTGAACCAATTGAAATTTTTTATTTCACCAAGAATAGCAAAGAAAATATCTAGAAAAGCTAGTTATATGGAAAATTCATTGGTTGTAGAATGTGCAAACTAGACAAGAGCAACGATGGAACAATTTTTGTTTGAAGCTAGGATTAAGCTACCTTGTTTTTTTCTATGGAGGTAAACCTATATGTAGCACCCGTAGGATCCTTTGATGTTATTCTAGGAATGAACTAGCTTTGGACATATAGCCAAGGTAGAATACCATGCCAAAATAGTACAATGCTTGGATGATTTTAGCAACCAAGTGATGCTACAAGGGATACCTAGGGAGGTCAAGTTGCATCAAATCTCCGCTATGTAATTGCTTAGGGCTACAAAGAAAGGATGAAATATCTTTGCAATCAAGATGGAAAAGCTTGAAGATTGTAATGGATTTAAATTTCAAGATGATATTGACAACTACTGACCATAGAGTTACTCAAAGATGGAAGAAGCTAAAATGATGGAAATTGGAGAGACAAATATGAAAATATATCCTATATTTTGAAAACTTTTAGATGTGTTCCCAGAGGAACTACTTGGACTACCACCGAAAAGGGTATTTGATTTCACTAATGATATAGTGCTAGGATCTTAACCTATTTCCAAAGAGACTTATAAAATGACAACAAATGAGTTAATGGAGCTTAAGGAATAGCTAGATGAACTACTATCTAAGGGATTTATAAGACCATGTGTATCACCTTAGGGAGCACCAATACTCTTTGTGAAAAAGAAGGATGGTACTTTGTGTTTGTTCATAGATTATCATATGCTTAATAAAGATACAATAAAGAAAAAGTATCCATTGCCACACATTGATGATATTTTTGATCAAATGTGGGCAACTACTATATTTTCTAAGATTGACCTATGATTTGGATACCAGTAGTTAAGAATCAAAGATGAGGACATAGTTAAGACTGCTTTCAGAACCAAATATGGGCATTATGAGTTTACAGTTCTACCATTTGGACTAACTAATGTGCCAACAACATTTATGAACCTAATGAAAAAATTATTTAGGGATTTCCTAGATAACCTTTCTTGATTTTCTTGGATGGTATTGTTTTCTCGTCGATTTGCACCCTGTACAATAAAAAATTCAACAATCCAGTGAAAACATTGGAAGATCTCTCAAAGTGTGGGCTTTGAAAATGGAGATCAACCTTTAGAGAAGGTCGGCTTCCTCTTGGTTCTCATGTAAATCTAACTTACTCTACTATTATGCTCAAGGAAAAGGGATAAAGAAAACATAAACTAAAAAACTAAAAGTGAAATTGAAAGGTGATACACCAAACTAAGATAGGACATGAAAATTAGACTATAAACACTTGATTGTAATGACAAAAATTACACTTGCACAACTTATTATTGCATGCTTCTAAATAAGTGCTTCACAAATAGGTCACAATTTTCAAACTCTTAGGAGGAAGATAACTTCACAGCTAAAAGATCTTTACATTCTTTGACATAGTTTGCAACCTGCATTAACATACTCTTCCATAAAGGTGTTAAAATGTGAGAAAAAGTTATAAGGAAATGCACGATATCTCACAAATAACTTGATCAATCAACTAAATCCACACAATGATACAAATAACAAGTAGGAAAAACTTCACAAATCAATGATGTTCAAGGTTCTTACTATATTTCATATCCAGAAATGAGTTACAAAAGTATGCCAAAAGCTGACTGAGAACTAAAAAGTCACTAAGTATCAGAAAATGTATAATAGGAATTGAGTACAATGAGTCAAATGAATGACTATATCACCAACTCCCAAGCAATTGCACCAAAATAGGAACCAGAAAACTATCTTGGTTCAGATGCCCCCAAAAAGCCAAAAATCTAGTAACTAGATTCCCTCCAAATGAGCTCCCATGTGTGGAAAAGGCTAAGTTTGACCATGCCAAGCATCTAGGCATGCAAAACCACCCCTATATTCTCTCCATAACCTCCAGAAAAGTGAATAATATCCCCCCTATATGCTCTCCTTATGTTGGCAAACTGTCTTTAACCTTTACTATATGCTTGCAAAGCATAAAGGCCTAACTAAGTTGTTCAAAGCATTTATAAAGTCTACACTTCATTTTTTGCATTAAACATAGAAATTTTGTTTCAATGATTTATAACAATATCATTTAAATCAAAAGATTTACAATTTAAAATAATGAAAAAATGAGGTATATATTTGATCATACATGAGTCAAAGAAAAAGTATAAGTTATAAAAACTCTTATGAAAAATCACTAAGGCATAGAAATCTACTAAGGCACAACGGGGCCATGGGAATATTAGTTTGCAAAGCTTTGTTTTAAAAACTAAGATAAGAATGCCATTGGTATGATAGTTAGGGTAAAAACCCTAAAGGTAAAACACTCAAAACACAAGGAATTTTTTCATTTCTCCTCCTTCAAGCCTTCTCGAGACTTTCTTAGCACCACCAAGGGTTTTTTGTGGGTCTTCAATGGTGGATTCTAAAGATTACAAAGGGATTTTCCAATAGTTTTTGTGCAAAAACAAGAGGGAAAAACTCAGGTAAGCTTCCTATAAGTATAAACTTACATTTCTTTGCATCCTGAAATTTATCACGAGCTCTCCAGTGTGGAAATGATGAACATGCTTTAGCATCTCCATTTGTTTAGTAGCTCAATTTTTTTCTTGAGGGTTTCTTTGAAACTTGGACATGCCACGACTTATCATTTATTTTCCAATACTCTTCCTTGATTTTTGTGAAATACATGAGGATTTCACTTGATTGATATAGAGGCTTCCATTCTCATGAAAGAAGAGATGAGATTTATGTTTTTGGGAATGGGTTTCATTGTTTTGAGCTTTATTTTCCTCCATGTTACTACTACAGGTACTTTGTGTTAGAAACCAAGAATCAGTTGCCAGACCAAAATACTTCCACAAGAGAGAGATAATGGTGAGAATTCTTGCTATATCAAATGCAAGATTGATTCATGATTGAATTGATACAAATGTACAAGATGAGGCTTGCTTATAAAAGAAAGCATGCACAACCCTAAACCTAACTTGAGCTAAAAGATAGCTCAATTAGATAAGGATAACAAAATACAACCTAACACTTAAATTAAAGCCTAGGTAAACTTATGAAGATGTAATTAAATAGTTAATTACACCAACAACCCCCCATAAGTGAAACTTAGGGAGAAGATTATGAAGAAAACTACTATGGGTCCCGAAAACTAGGCCATGTTTGGTACCCATTTATAGATGCAAATGAAATGAAATATCTCATAAAGTAGAGAAAAGGGGAAAACCCAGTGGGAAGAAAGCCCCTCTCCAAAAAGAGAGAAAATAGAAAACAAGCATGATGAATGTAAACATGATGTATGAAGGACTCAATGATACCCCCCAAGGACTACATCCATCATGAATATACAATAAATTACCCCCCATAAGAGGGAAGTAGAGAGATAAGATATCCCCTACATGCTGAAGAAGCTCCAAAGCCAATGAAGAATTCCTGAAAACAAAAGATGACCCAATGTATGCAAGCAACACATCTCCCCTTAAGAAGAAACAAATCCATAAGCTGATGAAGAAGCCACTCCATATCCAACTGAAAGGAGGAAGAATGAACGTGCAACATGTATGCCTCTAAAAACTGAGTAGGAGCCTCCAAGCTTGAATGAGCCACAACATAATCATGGTCAAACTCAACCAAGAAACATGACAAATCAAGTGATGGAGGAGACTCGTGAATATCAATCTCCAAAGAAAAAGAAGACAGTGTAATAGTTGTGTTGAAACTGTCATCAAAGAGGAGAGAAATCCCCTCAAGTGTGTCCTCCAAATCTGTAGTATGAGACTCCAGGAACAAGTTAGAAATCCCTGTCAAATAATCATCCCACAAAGCAAGATCTGAAAAACTATGATTATCTTGCTGAACAGAAGCAACAATGGCTGAAGAAGCAGGAGGTGGAGGTGTAGGAAGCTCAGCACAGGTCTCTAAAATACTAAGGTGTAGATGACCAAACTTCTCCTTACTAATATGGGTCACACTCAATGGAGTGTGTGATGCAATCAAAGGAACATTATCAGCTTCTAAAGCAAAATGTGAAAAAGAATATACTCGAGATGAATGATCAACCATCCCGATTGCAACAATATCCCTAGTCTCCAAGTCCCTTATATACACCCTATCAGGAGTGAACTCAATTGTTTTACCCTAACCCCCATGAGTAATTTGATAAGTAGAAAGGAGATTAGTGGTCAAATAAGGAACACAAAGCACATCATTGAAAGTCCCTTCCCCAATACCAATAGAACCCTTCCCACTTACCTTCATGAATGTATTGTTACCCATCAGAATGGGAGGTGAATTACAAGGCTCAAAAGAAGATAACATTTCCTTTGAAGATGCCATATGATGAGATGCCCCTGAATCAAGAAGCCATCCTTGAGAATTAGGACCTATAGAAGCCAAGAGTGCATGCACTTTCATATTATGTAGCCCATAAGTGGATGTGGTGTTCTCTGACTGTGATGATGATGGGGCTGCCGATTGTGATGGTGAACAAGTAGAAGACACTAATGAGGGCAACTGAATGTTATTCTTTTGAAGAAGGTGTGTGAGTTCATCAATCTTCTTATTATAACATCTATGCTCATCATGTCCTAACCTTTTGAAATATGCACATTTGGACTTTTTTTTTTATGATTCCTCTTTTGAAGAGGATGAGGACTCAGGAGTGCCATGTGAAGGAGAATTTTTGCCTTGCTCATTTGACTTGTTTTCCTTTGTGTGCTTCTTTCCTTTTCCACTTGAAGCCTTTGTATCATTTGTAATAAGAGCTTGAGATGTTGAAGACTTCAATGTACCCATGTGCATCAACTTTTCTTGTTCCCTTGTGATTTGTGCAGCAAATTCATCAAGAGAAAGCATTTTATATGTATTTCCAAGAGCATCCATTGTAGCATAGAAAGTAGAAACAAACACAAAATATGAAGAACCAAGCTTAGCAAGAATAGAAAGTATCATCTGTTCATCCTCTTTAACAACACCACATTGTGATAACTTCAATTTGAGTGAGTTGAGCTTAGAGAAAAAGTCTTGGATATTGTCAAAATCTAAAGGATTAAGGCCCATCAATTCATTTTCCAACTTAACTTTCCTTAGCTTGTCTGGTTTACCAAAGAGATTCTCCAAAGTAGTCCAAACTTCATGAGGATGCATGCAAGATGCAACATGATATCGAAGATCTAGAGAAACGGACAGAAGAAGATTACCAAGAGCTTCATCCCTTCTATCAAACCATTTTCTTTTCTCTTTTTCTCCTTGGGGTTCTAGATCTTAACCAAAAGTGATTCGTTGCAGCTTTGACTTTAACAGTAGCAACTCCATCTGAGATTTCCACTCATGATAATTAAATGGAGTTAGAAGTACAACCTTTGGCAAATCCATAATGAGAGAACAACAACTAATTCATGCACAAAATCAGAAAGCAACTCCTTTGTCACAGCTTTGGAGATGAAAAAATTGTTGCAAAATATCTAGGGCTGGATGACCATTGGCTTCTCCCTCTTTATTTGGAAATAAATAAGTTTTATAGAAATTTTTTTTAAAAAAAAATCTCCAAAAAACCCGTCAGCTTTTTCAAAAAATCAATAGAAAGCTTTTAAGAGAACTTGCCTTCTTTTTTGAAAAAAGCTATCCAAAATGTGGAAAATATAGCCATGCAAAAAACCAAAAAGGTCGGCTTAATGGTCGGCTTGTTGAATTCCTTAAACAAAGGTTTATTTCATATTGAAAAAATTATGCAAGGAAGGATTGTACCGACAACAATTTGACTGGTGATGAGATAGTGATGACATTGGTAATGAAGGTCAGAACAGTACCTGACAGATATGAGATGGGATGGTGATGACAACAGCCACGAAAAACACGCCTCTAGTACCGCTGATAATTAGAGAAGGTACCCTGTCGATGGATGTGACGCCGATTCAGGAGATGATAGCGGCTAGCATGGATAAGTGACCACCGATGGATGAACATGTACCTGCTGATGCTAGATCTGACAAGAGCTGATGGAGATCCACGTGGGAAGAGACAAGAAAACTAACCTATTGAAGCTTGCGGGTAACCTGTGCCAAAGGAAATAAATGCCTCCACCAAATAACCAGTAATGAATGTAAGAGACTAGTGGTCGGTGGTCGGTTAATGAAGAAGTTGGTGGGATGAGTAGTCAATGCCAGCGGGTGGGAGAAGCAAGATTGGTTGACAGGAATATGCACTGTGATCGGTGAGACAACAATTGAGTCAACCAGAGTACAATGTACCCTGCCAAAAAAATCAATGCCTCTGCCACAAACTTATAACAATCTACAGAAATTAAAAAAAAGCCACAGTATTAAATAATATTTGCCCAAGAATATTACAATATTTTCCCCAAATATATAAATAAAATATCACAGAAAATATTTCTCAAAATATCTTTTTGCGAAATTAGAAAAATCATACCACACAGGGTGTTGTTCCAGCAAAAAAAAAAATTCCTCAAAAACAACTTTACCCAAAATTGATGAATTTACATCCAAAATTCATCTGCAAAACCCTTTGATCTCAACCATGAGGTTATTGAAACCCCAATTTGCACCCAGCAAGAAACTTCAAGCCAAAATGAAACCCTTAGATCCAGGAAGGAGTCTGCAACCCTAGATGCTCTGATACCATGTTAGAAACCAAGAATCAGTTTCTAGACCAAAATACTTCCACAAGAGAGAGATAATGGAAAGAATTCTTGCTATATCAAATGAAAGATTGATTCATGATTGAATTGATACAAATGTACAAGATGAGGCTTTCTTATAAAAGCAAGCATGCACAACCCTAAACCTAACTTGAGCTAAAAGATAGCTCAATTAGATAAGGATAAAAAAATACAACCTAACACTTAAATTAAAGCCTAAGTAAACTTATGAAGATGTAATTAAATACCTCTTTGTGTTTTACCTGCTCAATGCTTCTGTGTTGAAGAAAATACAAAGCTTATGTTTTTTTTACTGCAAGCTTGGACTCACAACTTTGACTTTTGGGTTTTACCACTGCGAATGTCGAGGTCTTTGAAATTTTGTGCTTTCATTATCCCTTTTTGAGGGTTTCACCCTCACTATGGACGAGATCTCTGTTACCACAAAAACAAAGAAAACCACATTCTGAGCCTTTTGGCCACTATATTTTGTCTATTTCTCACAAGCAAATAACACCTATTCTTTGGTCTTTACTTGTTGACCGAGCTCACATTGTATGCAACATATACTCTTGAAACCCTTAGCTCTATTCTCTATAGCTCCATCAGATGCATGGCTTATGCATAGATAATGTAAAAATATGAATATTTTAACAAAAAACCCCAGGCCACAGATTCATTATTGCATTTTCCTATAGATTTCACTAACTATTTGAGTATATACATGGATTTTTTTTAAATTGCAGGCACTCAGGTATAAGAAAGGTATTTCTTTTTCCTGTTGATTAATTTTATGGGAAACTCACAAATTTTTCCCTAACTCTTTGCACAATCCATAACTACTCTATAGTTGAATATCATTGCAATATGTCTTCTTGTTCCCTACTCTTGACCTTCTGAGTTACTTTCTCCAAGGATTCTACTACTTCATCACATTAATAATTTTTATCCTTGAAGCTTTTGTACATGTAACCATTCAATGATTGCCAATGTTATGAGTATCCCACCCATGTTGAATATTTTTGATGATTTCCTTATCCCATAGCATGATGATTGTGCTTTATCATTTGGATATTTAGTGTGACATTTTGCAATGGACCTTTTCTTGTCTTAGTAATGTGTACTAATTATTGTCCTTACATCCTTTGATGGCATGGCTGCCCCATGAACCTCTTTACTATGTGCCACAAGAAAATGTCTTTGTAATGTGAAACGAGTGACATCCATTTTATTGATCCTTGACCTGAAGAAACAAAATATCTTCCATAAGACAAACCTCACCTGTTCTTTCCTTTATCTTTTAGGACTACTACCAATTCACTGTGTTATTCACACTGTCATTTGGAACTAGCTACCTAGGTTTGAATCTTGGATGAATAAAGTATTAGCTTATCCTCTTGTGAATTGTAGACACAAAATATATCGATTGATCTCATGCACCTAATCCTAATTTACCAACACTAGTTTATCTTGAATCATCTCCTTTGCTAACCATTTAATTGAATAACCTTTATTTGATTAAATTCATCAAATTTCATCTTTTAATTAAATAAACCATTTTTATCTAACTAAATCATTATCTTCTATTAATTAAATAAATCATTTTGTTTAATTAATCCTATATACCTCTTTTAATTAAATAATTCATTTTATTTAATTAAGTTATAAAGTCATTCCCTTTAAATTAAATGAATTAATCTTTATTTGATTTAAATCTAACACCATCCCCTTTTAATTAAATAAATCCAACTTTATTTAATTTAGTCTAATATTCATTATTCCTCTCATTTTGAATTATTTAAATCCAAAAATCTAAGTCAAAATGTCAAATCAGCTAATCTTCATCTAAGTTAATCAAATCATGATAAATCCTAACACTAATCCATCCAATCTTGTAGATTTTGCAACTTGTGCAAGTAAATCAATTTATTTATTTATTAAATCCTCCATTTTCATTCAAAAAGGCATAAAGTTGGAATATTCCTCAAATTTAAATTCTCCCCCCAAAAGGACTTGTCCATTCAACAAGGTATTAAAGGCCTCTTACATTTCATTTTTCTTGATCTAATTGGCAGTAACTCTCCTTTCTTCTCCCTCCAACATATCACTTCTCCAAGTTCAAATATCCACCTAATAGTATTAATGTGCCCATTCCTCAAAATGTGCTCCACCTCTATCCACTCACATCTTGACATGTGGCATTATGCTATTGGTTGATGTTTTGTCCCACATTCATCATTTTGGCTCAATATTCCATCTTTCTCTTCTATAAATAAAAGGATATTTTACTAATTTGGGATCCACAACTTTATGCAACATCATTATCTTCATGCTTTGAGCAATTTCATCCATTTTCATCTAATTTTCATAGTGTGTGAACCCTTTTCCTAGTACTTGCAAAACAACATGAATAAACGAGTTAAACAAGGAATTGCAAGCTAAAACAAGGATTCCCCATGAAATCCATTTACAACACTCAAATTAGGAAGAACATAATGAAGAACTAAATGGAAATGTCAAAACAAAGATTGAATCCTAATTTAAATGTGCAAACTCATAATCCCATGGGGGAATTGGTGCCAATTTGATGTGAAAATTGGCCCTTTCCAAATTCCTAAGATGCAAGCTTGGATGTGTTGATAAGATTTGATCCACTTTGTTGATGTTGAAGAGTGCTCCAAGCTAAAATCTGCAAAAAACCTAACTATGATCAAGAATGATTGATGAAATTTGATGGATATTTGAACATGGTAACTTTGCATAATTTGTGGATGATCAAATGAGGATATGAGCTCTTTATTTATAGAATGTCAAGATGGATGAATGTCCAAATTTGAGCAATGTTGGACTAACATTCATCGAATGGCATGGTGCCACTTGTCAAGCTATGAATGGATGAAGGATGTGCAAGATTTGGGGATTATGCCAATAAATGCATAATTTTGAATTTAAAATTTGTTGAAATGACATGTAAGAGGGAAGGGAAAATGCAATAAATGCCACTTGGCTCAAGGAAAAAGGGCATGTAAGATGAATTTATTGCCTTGTTGGATGTACATGTTGACTTAGAATTTTTGAATTCAAATTGAGAGAATATTCCAAAAGATGCATTGTGAGGAAAATAGAAATTTAATAAATGAATTAAATATATTTTCATGTGCAACTTGCATTATCTAGAGGATGGGACATGATATGAGATTAAATTAATCAAGGGTAATTAATTTAATGAGAGAGGTTAGATGATGTGACCTATTTGACTCAAATTTATGGATTTGTTTAAATCAAATAAGAGAGGAATATGATAAGAGGTTAATTAAATAAGGATTCTGATTTATTTAATTAAAAGAGATGGTGTTAGATTAAATCAAATAAGGTTTTAATTTATTTAATTTAATGTATAGACTTTATAGATTTAATCAAATAAATTGACTATTTAATTAAATAGGGATAATTAGATCTGATGGATTGATTTAATTAACAAAAGGGATTGACTTAATTAGATAAAATGATTTATTCAATTAAGAGACAAAAATTGATGAATTTAATCAAATAAGGAGATTTGATTAAATGGTTAAATTGAAGGATGATTCAGGAAGAAACGATGTTAGTAGTCGGGATCAAATGCACAATGTCAATCAATATATTTTACGTGTCTACATTTTCCCCCTCTTTGAAGCAATGCACTTGTTACGTTGGTTCAAAGAATAAACAATCTCGATCAAAGCCAACAATTTCATTATTAAAAACTTTCCCCACTACTGCCTGGTGGGAGAGAATATGCCAATATAATGCCCCCTCGAGAGATTGGACCAAAATTCAAATTTTTGGGTGATCTCACAAAAAAAGATGACAAAAAACCTGACAGGTCTGAAAAGGATCTAGGAGGCTAAAAATGTGTCTAAACATAATAAAACGATGAAAAACAAGTCTCAACTAGATAAAAACAGGTTTGGGGGTGTAAAAATCTAACAAGATAGCCAATCAGGGTGAAAAAACCCTAATTTTTAAGCTTAAAAGGGGCCCGAGGGGTCACTTTCAAGTCATTTTCAAACACCTCCAATAGTGATTGCGAGATTTGAGCTGAGACCTCCTGATGATATGGTGCAATGACAGCTTCCCCTGCACATTTCAAATCGAGTTTAGATGTACTAGCGGCCACCTGGCATTGGGGCACTGATAAGTCGTCCTTACATGAGCTTCATCCTTCATTTAATGCTTTAATTAATGCTTTAAAGAGTTGGTCCGCCTACAACGACGCTATATAGCACTGCTCAGAAGACAAATTGTGTCACTCAGTGTGATATAGCATTGTCACGGTGCAGTTTGGAGTTTAGAAACTCTGACGTTGAGCTTAGGGCCGGTGGGTGGATTTACAAAGTGCGACACGGCGTTGCCAATTTGGCTCAAAGTGCACCACTGGGAGAGAAATTGCACCACAACGGTGCGATTTGGCTCTTTTCAACCCTAGCATCGGAGTTTGATTAAAATCAAACTATGACGCCATCATGAGTTGCACCACTGGGGAAATTTTTTTGAATTCTTGATGATGAAGTTTTTCAAAAAATTTAACATGATGATCTTCCTTGATGCAAGACGGGGAGAGGGAGCTCTACTCCCAAGAGCACAGGTCGTGAGACCTAGCTGGCTACTTGCAGGACCTGAGCGATAGGGACCAGGACCAACTCCGGATTGCAGGGTTGTGGCATATTGCATACACGGCACTGATTCACACTTACTTAGGGATGTTGTCAGCACTGGCTGAGAGATGACACAACGAGACATCTTCGTTCCATCTTCCCACTGGTGAGGCCACCGTTACTCTAGAGGACATTTGGCAGATTCTACGATTTCTTATTCATAGTCACCGGGCGATCTTTGACATGGACGAGGGACGCGAGGCCTGCTTTCGAGTCCTTGCTACAGATGAGATTGTCTTCTGTGAGGGGTAGATAGAGCTTGAGGGCAATATTTCAGTCCCTGGTGGGTATATTTCTAGGAGTGGATGGTCTAAGATAGGCCGGTTCACTTTGCATGGGGACCTGTTCTACTAGCTTCACTATACCGAGACCTTCATGAGTACGTTTACATGGATGGGAGAGCACTGGGTGTCGGGGTGACCCTTCTTCACATCTGGGTGTGGGAGCACATTTCTATGCTACATCCACATGTTGTTTCAGTTTTGATGGGGCTAGATGATCCCCTCGTGGAATGATACAGAGTCGTGTGTGTCTTTCACCCACACCGGCGAGTATGGGATCCCTTATTGGAGGAGGGTTCTAGATGAGATGTAGGTTTTCACCTGCCGCCCATACCTTGGTTAGCCTAGATGGGCCGATGATGTTGACCAGATATTTTATTACTGCCAAGATCATTTCATGCAGGGCCGAGAGCATACCATGCTCAAGAGGTACCTACTTGGGCATGTGCAACATTAGCTTGGGGAGTTACAGGATTGTCCTGATGATGATTATGTAGCCGTCTTTTCCCACACCATGACATAGGTTTCATGGGGGCGATACATTCCTACTTCAGAGGTAGTGGATAGTTTCTGTCAGCTAGTAGCCCGGCCATGGGCTTATGATCAGGGGCTTGTAGATCCAGGGACTACCCAGGCCCACAGAGATTGGTTTTGGCCTCCACTTCGATTGACGATACCAAGTGAAGTCCAAGATGTGCGAAGAGTCAAAGGAAGAGGGGGAGGACGAGGATGGAGAGCTGAGGTTCAACAAGATTCGCCACTTGTGCCTCTAGTCCCACTAGGGCAGGGGGATGTTCACATGTAGGACCAATAGTAGGAGCCACCACGAGGTGAGCATCAGCCTCAGGTGCAGCCATAGGGATAGGTAGATGCTCGAGATATGTTGATCGCATAGCTGCAGGCCCAAGTCCAGGCCCTGATAGCTAAGAGAGATTAGGTGAGGGTTGAGAGGGAGCATCTCAGGGCCGAGAGAGATCAGGCCATACAGCAGAGACATGCTGTAGAGCTGTAGGTAGCTACTGAGCTAGGCTAGAAATAGTAGATAGAGAGCATGATAGCCTCCTCCTCCCAGGGCATGGTGCCAATTTGACCCTACAGGGATGTCGTCTGAGAGGTAGAGTATTATCAGCGGTTTTACCATGAAGCCATTCCTAGAGCAAAGCAGGTCCTAGAGTACTTAGAGGGGGCCAGCCATAGACCAGCAGAGGGTCACGGTGACAGGGGTGAGGGCAACATTCATAGGGATCGAGCTTGATCAAGATGTTATTATACTTTTTATGCCTTATGGGCTCATTTTTGATAGCCCTGATGGGCCTTTTATACTGATTGACACATATGTACAGTGATCTGATTTATTCCTTGTACTATGATAGTTTATGATATATATATGAGTCAATTTTGATGTGATGCAATGTGCACTCCTTATTTATGCATGTATGATTCTACTTCTATATGTTATGGATTCATTTATTTCTAATGATGTTTATGCAATGATTATGACTAACAAATCTATATTATACTAACCTATGATATGATGTGCAATGATGTTATCTATATGATGATCTATTTTATGCAAAATGTGATATGTGATATGGATTTTAATATGTAAGGTATATATGCAAAATGATTGTGAATTATGCTTATAACATGTTTAATGGATGCATGCTTTGTATGTGATGGTCTATTCCATTTATACTTATGTGGGATGATATATGTAATAAATGATTTATGATGTTATTTATGAGATGATTATGGGTGATGTAATATGAATGCGATGGTCATGATACGATGTGAATGAAATAGTTTTATGATGATGCTTAGAATAAAAAATGCTATTATCCTAAACATGTTAAATGATGATGTAATGTATATGATGCAAAGTGATATGAGGATGCATAATGAATTTAATGTGATGAGATGATGTCATGATGTTATGCAAGTATGTAAATGAATTAAATGTTTTTATGCCTATTATGTATGATTATGCAAAAAATGATTATGACATGATTTTGTAAATGTTTATGTGATGATTTATGTAAAAGATGTGATGGATGAAATGCAATGAAGTGGATGCATCTATCTTTGAAGAATGCTTATGATGATATGTTTATATGATGATGGAAATGTGATGTATATCTTTCCTATATGATATGTGTATGCAATATGCTAATGATTTGTGGATGCAGGATGATGATGATGATGATGATGGTCAATTATCATAGTACCTTGTTAGTGCGGTTAGTAAGGAAAGAAAAAGTCATTTCAACAAGACACAAGATGATGAAAAGGTAAAAGATGATGATGATGACAATGATTACTTGCCAAGGAATTGGGATTTTCAAAGGGCTATATTTTCTTATGTTTGATAACGCACATGGTACGATGCATCTAGTTATAGGAAACCTAGATGGCATTGTACCCAGTGTGATGGAATTTGACTTGACAAGCAGATAGGAGTATCCTTGTTCACACCTGACGTATGGAAACCTTGTTAGGATGCACTTCAGAAGTTTCAAACATCCCGGACCAAAACACAGAATGGTAAACCTATCCATGCAATAGTCAACAAGCTTCCCTAGACTTCCTCCATACATACCTACCAAAGCAAGTATTCACCGAGGTTATATTACAAGAACGTCCAAAAAGTATAGCAAACAAGAGATAATGATCTTTGCCCCATTCCTATTTCTCTAAATCCCCTGTTTTGGGATATCATCAAGAAGTCCTTGGAATGAGCACAATAAGATAAGTCAAAAGGTAAAGACAAAGTAAACAAACAAGTTGATGTTCTTCAATACCGCTAACCAAAGAAGGATGTTTTTTCTAAGGATAAGAACTAAAACTTATTGCCAAAAGATAATGCCCATTATAGGAAGGATTCATCCTAGGACATGTTAGTGGATGGCGGCACGTCATTTAGTTTATCCAAAATGTTATTTCTGATAAATAATGCCCATTGTAGGAAGGATTCATCCTAGGACATGATGTTATTAGATGATTGATATGGGACTAATTTGGATGATGAGTTATGGATATGAAGAAATGACCAAGTTGCTTATGCACTTACTTAGACCTAAAACTTGATGTTTTGAGTTTTCTCTTTTAAGCTGCTAGACTTGTTTCTAATTGTTTCACCAAAGGTTGAGGATGACAATCAATTTATTATGGATGGTGTTGTTGCGGGTGCAAGGGAGATGAGGTGGATGGATTTTTTCAAACATTTGGATGTTTTTTTTTAATGTTTTGTAATGTTTTGAGGCTGTTTTTGGTTTTTTTTTTAGATTTTGAAATGTTTTTATTTTTTATTTTTTGAATGTTTTGGGATTTTCTGAGATTTTGACCAAGAGACTAACCTAAAGACCTATCCTAGGGGCCTCAAGGGCTGATCAACAGAATAGCCTTTCCTACGTTATACATGCAAAGACCACGTAGTTTGACTAATGACTTGACTAATTTACAGATGAAGATATACATGATGAACTGTCAATTTATTATGACAGACTCCTAAAGGACTGACCTAAGTGTCTCGAGGGATGATCAAAGATCAAAATTTCCTACGTTCAAGCTCAAAGATGATGTAGTTCTACAAGATGACTCTCTTTTTGACTTTTTAACCAACTTTTGGACTTGTTTTTGGATTTTTGATAATTTTTTGATGTTTTTGGATTTTGGATTTTTCTGATTTTTTTGGATTTTTTGATGTTTTGATATTTTTGGATTTTATGATTTGAAGACTTTAACATCATACATGAATCCGATCTAATAAGAACATTCCCCCAATGTGATGTAATAGACTACTATGATAAAGGCAGGACAAATTGACCTTAAGGATGGGTCGAGTAGTACTAGGAGGGATCATGATACGAAAATAAGACTAAGCTATGGTGCGGATGTGAGTGGATGATGGAAGCAAAATGGATGGATGATGCAAAACAAGCCGTAAGGATCCTGGTGGATGGAAAGTGCTTACTTACGCAAGGCACCTTTTTGCCAGGTTTTCACCAAGGTACTTTCCCAAAGTGCCACCGAAGTGGTTTTCACTATAGGATGATTTTTTTCTCTTTACTATTTTTTGATCCTTTTTCTAATTTTTTTGGATTTTTTTTCTTTTTTGATTTTTTTGTTGTCACCAAGACACCTGTTTGCCAGGTTTTCACCGAAGTGACCATTTTTCAGGACATTTTTTTATTTTTGGGATTTTTGGTTCTATACCTTGCAATATTTAGGCATAAAAGTTTTTGAGATGAGAGCTATTCATGGGCTCTTGCAAAGGTTCCCCTTTGGGTGTTGATAACTGATATGCCCCTGATTTGTAACTTGCTATTATGATGAACGGTCCTAGCCAATTGGGTTTGAACTTTCCTTTGTTACTTGGGTTTGGGACATTCTTCTGATTTTCTTTTAAGACCAATTCTCTGACTTGGAATGTCTTGCTTCTAATTTTCTTATTGTAGCTTTGTTTGAGTCTATTATGATAAACTTGCAAATGATTCAAAGCATCTATACATCTCTCATCCAATAGCTCTAGCTCATTTAGTCTTGATACTATGTATTCTTCATCTGTGATGAGGTTTTGTAGTGATATCTTGAGGGATGGGAGCTTGATCTCAATGGGGAGTACTGCTTCTGATCCGTAGACCAAGGAGCAGGGGGTGGCACCAGTGGGTGTGTAGATGCTGGTTAGATAGGCCTAGAGGGCGGGATTAAGCTATAAATGCCAGTCACGACCTGCATCATTGACTATTTTCTTAAGGATTTTCAGAATGGTTTTATTTGTAGCTTATGCTTGGCCATTGCCTTGGGTCCATAGTATGGGGTGGAGAAGTGATGTTGGATTTTGAATTTCTTGCATAAGTCACGGACCTCTTGATTTTTGAATGGTGTCCCATTATATGAGATGATGGCTTGTGGAACACCATATCAACAAATGAGATAGTTCAGGATGAACTTTTAAATCTACTTCCCAGTTATGTACGTCATGGGTATGGCTTCCACCCACTTAGTAAAGTACTCTGTTGTGGTTATGATGAATTTGTGGCCATTAGATGAGGTCAGAGTTATCTTTCCAATGACATCGAGGCCTGACTATGAAAAGGGCCATGATGTGACAATAGGATAAAGCTCTTGAGCTAGTACATGGATGAGGTCCCCATGCTGCTGACATTGTAGACACTTTCTAGCATGATCATGTGCTTCTCTTTCCATTGTGGGCCAATAATACCCCATCCTCAGCAATTTCTTAGCTATGGTCATTCCACTTGAGTGTGAACCATAGATACCATTATGTACTTCAGTTAGAGTGGTTAATGCCTCCTTAGCATTTAAGCGGCATAGAAGGGTTCCTTCTATGCTCCTACGGTATAGAGTATCTCCTGGGATGACAAATCTAGATGCCTTTTTGACAAAGGTTTGTTTTAGGTTTGATGGTAAGTCGGGTATGACTCCTATTCGAAGGTATGTGTAAATTTCGTGGTACTAAGGATCACTAGGACTAATGATTTCACACACAAATTCTGATTCTAGTACCTCGAATGTGGGAATGAGAAGCTGCTTAATCAGGAATTCATATTTTGAAACTTTGTGGGGGATATCGAGCAGGGATCCAATTGTTGCCATGGCATCTGCTACTCTGTTGTTGGTTCTAGGAATTTTCTCAAATGTTATTTCGATGAAAGATTCTTTGAGAGTCTCCACCAATTCCTTGTAAGGAGTGAGCTTGTCATCCTTGGTCTGATATTCATCGTTCACTTGTTTTATGATCAATTGGGAGTCTCCGTACACTTTGAGAGCCATGATGTTCCACTGCAATGCTATTATGAGACCTATGGTCAAAGCCTCGTATTCCACAATGTTATTGGTGCAAGGAAATGGCAGTTTGTAGGACCTTGGTGTGCAATCTCCTTATGGTGTGATAAAGAAAACACCAGCTCCTGATCCATGTTGTGTGTATGAGCCATCGAAGTATAGTTTACAGTGGTTAGCTACATTGAGATTAAAAATGGATTCATCTGGAAACTATGAGGCAAGAGGGTTCTCTGAATAGATTGGTTCCTTTGCTAGTTGATCTGCAATAACTTGACCCTTGATTTCTTGCTACTCGACATACTCAATGTTGTACTTTGACAATATCATCACCCATTTTTTCATTCTTCCTATTAGCATTGCCTTTGATAGTAGATACTTGAGAGGGTCAATTTTGGTGATGAGCTTTATCTTGTGTGCCAACATATAATGTCTGAATTTTTGAGATGCAAACACTATTGCAAGAGATGCTTTCTCGATGAATGAATAGTTTAACTCATGACCAACCATTGTCCTACTGATGTAATAGATAGCCCTCTCTGTTCCATTTTCATCATGTTGAGCTAGGAGAGCTCTGAGGGCTACTACTGTTGCTGACATGTATAGAATCAATGGCTTTCTTGGGATGGGTGGCATTAAGATTGGTGGTGTCAATAGATATTCCTTGATTTTTTTGAATGCCTCTTCACATTTGGTATCCCATTTGTACGCTACTCCCTTGTGGAGTAGGTGAGAGTATGGGTTTTGTTTGTCTGCCAGTTGTGCTATGAATCTTCTAATGGATTTTAGTCTTCCTTGGAGACCTCTCAGTTGTTTTAATGTCTTTGGTGTTTCCATTTTGAGGATTGCTTTCACCTTTGTTGGATCCACCTCTATACCCCTCATTGATACTATATATCCTAGCAATTTACCTAATTGTACGCCGAAGACACACTTCTTGGGATTTAGTTTGACTTTGTATTCCTCTAGTCTATCAAAGATAGCACTTAGGGTTGCTATGTGATCTTTTCTCTTTCTAGATTTAGCTAGGATTTTGTCGACATAGTCTTCGACTGTCTTATGGATCATGTCATGAAATATCAATGTCATAGCCCTTTGATATGTTGCTCCTTTTTTTAAGCCAAATGGCATCATGTTCCAATAGTTTGCCCCCCATGGACAAGTGAAAGTTGTTTTATGTTGGTTCTCTTTAGCTATCATGATCTGATTGTATCTTGAGAATTCATCCATTAGTGATAACATCTCATGTCCCGCTGTCATGTCTACTATCATGTAAATGTTAGGAAGAGGGAAGTCATCCTTTGGACATGCCTTGTTCAAATCTCTGAAGTTTGTGCAGATTTTGATATTTTCGTCAGGTTTTGAAATAGGTACCAAGTTTGACACCCATTCTAGATAATCAATTGGTCGGATGAATCCTGCATCTAATAGCTTTTTTAGCTCCATTTTGACTAATAGAACGATTTGAGGGTGCATTTTTCGAAGCTTTTGTTTGACCAGATTTGCTTCTGGATACACTGCTAAGTGATGAACCACAGTCTTTGGATCAAGCCCTGGCATGTCAGCATAACTCCATGCAAATTTTATTTGTCTTTCCCTTAGGAATGCCGCTAGGAGCTCTTGCTCTTCTGATAGTAGTGATTCCACATAGAATGTGATATGTGGGGTCCCCTATGTTCCCAGGTTGACCAGATTGCATTTTTCTGTTGGGATTGCTGAATTTTCATGATGAATGGATCCTAGAGGAAGATTGAATCCCCCATCCTCGGGCACCTTAAAGAGGTTTTCACCATTGGATATGTCCTTTCTTTTCACTTTTTTCTTGTCAGAGAGTGCCACAGTGTGGGTTTCACTCAAGGACTTGGATATGATTCTTAATTTCTCACTTTTGTGAATGAAGGATTGAATCATTTCCCCATAATAGGCATGTGTGTCCAAATCTATTATAAACCCTGCTTTGTGATCTCCATCTGGAATGTTATCCCTCAATCCCATTAATTCTGAGAGTGCCTCATCATTTTCAAATGTATCAAGAACTGGTGGTCCTCGTTGGTCATAGTTGATGAGTTGGGGATATACTAAGCAAATCTCATGATCTTGTTGATTTGGTTCAAAGGATAGGGTACTAATCATGCAAAGGGTGGTATCATCAAATATCCTAGGTAGATTGGATGTGTTATCGTCATCACTACTACTACAGACATCGGTTATATCAAAGGTATAATTATCTAGAACACGACCTGTGGATTGGTAATCATAGTTCTGCTGCTATTGGTTGATGAGGTTTATTAACCGCTCTAACTGGAGGACTTCAGCCACATATGGTTATACTCAGAGGAGTACATCCAAGGCCAAGATTTGTTATGGGTCACATCTCTGGCATGACAGGTATTATGAGCCCATTGTCATTTTGTCCCAGTCTTTGATTTCTATCATAGCCCATTGCGAGCATCATTTGTAGACCTTTGCTTCGGTCATCCATTGGTAATTCTGGTGCTGGTCTTTCATTTTGATATAGCATATGTGATGGATCTACCTCAATAACCTCCTGGCCAAGGTCTCCCCATCTTGTGAATTCAGGATAGTCTTCAAGAGACGTTTGTGATTTGGAAGCTTGATTTTCTTATGGACGTCCTCGTGATCTAGGAGATTGTGGTAACTCTCCTACCACAAAAGCATTGTTAGGGAGCTTGTAGCTTCCACAACCATCATCCTAGATGATGATCTTAATGTTAGAAATGGTGGGAATGGCGGGAGTGGTAGGTGTCTATGTTGTAGAAGTGGATGGGCCCTCATCATTTTTGGGTACTTGGGGGATTTTGTAATATTTTGCTTCAAGATTTTTGCAGTACGAGAAAGGTTTGGGATTTCCATGGATGGTCACTTCTTGTTCGTTATGTGTAAATTTCACACATTAGTGGAAAGTTGATGCTACTGCTTTCATCGCATGGATCCATGGATGTCCTAAGAGGATATTATATGACAAGTTGAGGTCCAAGACTTGACAAGTGGTTTCCATGATTGCAGGCCCTACTTGAATAGGGAGTTTGATTGTGCCCTGATACACTCTTTCTTGGTCATCACATGCTCTTATTTTGAAACCCTTCCCTTTGTCGATGGAATCCTCTAATATTTTCAATTGCTTGATGAGGCTGAGAGAATAGATATTCAAACCTGCACCTCCATCCACCAAGACCCTTTTGACTTTTCTCTTATGTACTATGGCTTCCAAGTGAAGTGCATGGTTGTGAGATGGTTGGGTGGGGAAATATTGGTCAGAGAATGTAAGAAGATTAGGCGTAATGATATTTCCAACCATAGCTTGGAATTGCTCTACATCAAGATCTGCGGGGACAGTGGATGAGGCTAATGCTTCCTCAAGGATCTTATGAGTTGATGATATTTTTAACAACTCCATGATGGCGATGTGTGTTAGAGTTCTCTTGAGTTGATCTAGGACATTATAGCCATTAGGATCGAATCTAGATGTAGGGGCTCTGTTTGGCTGGGATGATCCTGCGATGGTTACTTTGCCGCCTCTTGTGGTGACTTCACAATCTTCTACATAGGTTCCTTTGATAGTAATGACCATGCATTCTTCATTTAGGGAGGTGACAACTATTTCATACACATGATTTATGTTTGAGTGGGTTCCTTTCCCTTTATCATTTTTGTTCCCTTTGTTACCATGATTCGGCATCGGATTCGTGCATATCTTAAGATCTTGATTTCCTGTTGGTTGTTCCACGTTTATGATTCTTTTATTGATGAGATCTTGGATGAGATTTTTCAATCTCATGAAATTGTTTGTGGTATGGCCTTTTATTTTATGGAACTCACAAAGTTGATTCTCATTATACCAAGAAGGTTTTACATCTGGTTCTTGGTAATTTTTGAAGGTAGTAGCTTTGATGAGTTTTTCGTCTATCAACTTCTTCATTATGTCCTCAAGTGGTTCCCCCAAAGTAGTGTATTTTTTCTTGGGACAGCTCTTGCATTGAGGTGGTCCTCTTTGATCATTGAGATTATTAATGGTTGGATTGTTGTTATGCGGTTGGTGTGTTATGTGATGATTATTTTGGTGTTGTGTTTGGATTTGCGGTGTGGGTGTATTTTGGCGAGGAGCACTAATGACCACCTTGGCATCAACGACACCATCATTTGTAATATTTTTCTTCCTTGCCCACGTATGAGGTTTATCATTGTAATTGGATGGTGGGCGGTTGTTTTATTGTTCGGGGTATGATGTTGATTCTATGGGTTGAGTCATAAGGGCTCTTTTGATGCTAATCACCTTGGGGATCAATTGATCATATGTGGTGATGTCCTGAACCTTGAGATGAAATTCCAAGCAGCCTTCAAGGTTGGCTATGATGATGCAAACATGTTTTTCTTCTAGTATGTTCCACTTGCTCTGATTAGCCTTGGATCACCATCATTGTAGGAATGAAGTGAAAGATTCACCCTTTCCTTATTTTAGAGCTGAGAGTTCTTCTAAACTAACATCCATTGCAATGTTGCATGCGTAGTTCTTAATGAATGCATCTATAATTTCTTGAAATGTTCTGATGCCTGAAGGTAAGTGAGAGAACCATTCCATAGTGTGGCCTGCCAAACTCCTAGGGAATAGTCGAATCAGATAAGTATCGTCATATGTGACCTCCATGCAATGAACATGGAATTCCCTAATGTGATCTTTAGGGTTTCCCATCCCTCAATATTTGTCAAATTTGGAGATTTCAAATCCCTTAGGGAATGGTTTCATTACTAGGCTCCTATCAAATGGATAGGGACACAAGTTGCTTGGTGTTTTCATTGTTCTCCTTGATTGAAGATCGGGCACTTGTTGCAAGAGCAACCTGAGTTGTTTCGTCACATCATTTTGGGTATTAGGGGGTGGGATGAAAGTGTTTTGGGGTGTTTCAATCATGGGTTGGATGGGTGGGTTGGTCGGTGTGTTGTTTGATTGTATCTGTATATTCTGCAGAGCGAGGTAGGCTTCCACCTACTTTTGTATGAACAACACTTGTTGTTGTTCCAACAACACTTGTTGTTGTGCTTGTTGTTGTTCCAACAATGCTTGTTGTTGGGCTGCCAGTTTGGGTGCTTCTTGTTGCTCTTGATATTGCTTTATTGCTTGCTGATATGCTTGCAAAAGCGCTAATTATCTTTGTGCAAGAAGTTGTGCTTGATATTGGGCTTGTTGTTCTTGATATTGAGCTTGCGCTTGTACTGCTTGTGCTTGTGTTGCTTGTTGTTGCAATAGAAGTTGTGCTTCATAGTGGGCTTGTTGTGCCTGATATTGAGCTTGTGCTTAAGCTGCTTGTGCTTGTGTTGCTTGTTGTTGTACTATAAGTTGTGCTTGAGTGGCCTTTTGTGCTTGTAATGCTTGCATGGATTGTGCAACTTGAGTGGCTTGTTGTTGTTTTTGTTGCAATAAAGCTTAGGCTTGCACGACTTTTTGCGATTGTAATGCGGCTTGTGTATCTTGGGCAGCTTGAGCAGCTTGTTGAGTAGCTAAGTGTATGGATTTTTATCTCTGTACTTGTTAGAATCCTCTTTGAAAAGTAGTTTGCAATGTCACATTGTATTGACTTGATGTGGTGGAAGTTGGTGGTAGATTCATAATGGTGTTTGTGGTAGTGGTGAGTGGTGATGTCGTGTTGATTGTTTGATTGGTGGATGGTGTTGTGGATGCAGTGGTTTGAGTGATAAGTGGTGTTTTTGATGTGATTGGTCCTTGACAGACCATTCTTTGCGATGTTATGGGGGTGTTTGATGATGTTGCAATTGCTTGTGTGTTTGTCGTTTGTTGTTGCAATGTTGACAACAAATTTTGAGTGTTTGTCATAGTGCTTTGATTGATATTTGGGATGTTGTTTTGATCGATACTTGGTAAAAGGGGAAGTCCTAAGCCAAGGAGTGGTGTGGATGATGATGGCAATGGTGGAAGTGGTGGAAATTTTGTATTGCCGAAAATACCCCCAGGTCCGAACATATCTCCTTCCTCTTGCAAATTTGTGAGGAGAGATGTTTGAGGTGTTGCGTAAAAAAATGATGATGATGGATCATGATGGAATGTGAGAGGAACATTTTTGTGTAATGGTTTTTGGGGTTTTTTTTTTCCAATATGGTGTTTGTGTCCAAGTTTTGATAATTAACAAGGGGGTGTGTTTTGATAGCATTGTAAAATGCATTTCCCTTATTAATGTTAGGTTGGGTTGGATCCAAAGATGTCGTGATTTGCAGAATATTTTGTGTGATATTTTGGGATGGGGGTGTAGATGAAATGGGAATGGTGGATGAGATTGGAGGAAAAGATGTCTCCACTATGGTACTCACATCAAAATGAAGGTAACTTGGCTCCTTGTTTTGCTAATCCAAGCATGTATAACGAAGGGTTGAGCCTCATCATGATGTTGATGATTTTATGATTTTCTAGATTTTGAAGCATTTCAGTCATTTCATCATGAGTCATTCCAAAGGTAAGATCCTCTCCTTGGTTTTCTTCTTGTGGATTTTGTGATGATGAGATGACCAAAGGATTACTTGATTCAACAGGATTCATTTCTGTGTTTGTTTGGCTAAGATCACTTGAAGTGGGTGTTTCTTTGTTGGCTTCCATACTCTTCTTGTATTGAGATCTAGTTAGAACCATAAAACAAGGATCAATTTTCAAAAATATGGGAGATGGATCTCTTAATTCTTTGGATTGATCTTTATTTTATGCCCAAATCAGAACATTCTTAAGATATCTTTGAGGATCAAAAGGTGATGATATGATGGACGATGTTGATGCTATGATATTTTGGTAAGTCTTGAAGGAGATACTAGGCTTTTAGAACTTGCAAATTTTGATTTTGATTTGATTTTGGATTTGGGTTTTTATCCTTGATTTTGATTTTGATTTTGAACAAATAGACCCTAAGATGTTTGAATGATTATCTAAGGGATAGATTTGATCAAAGGATGAAAATTTTGAATATGTGTGGGGAGAAGGATGCATCTACCCACACCTATTCAAACAAGATGATAATTTAGCTAAGCATACGAAGAAGGATGCATCTATGTATACCAAGCTAAACAAGATGATTTTGATAACTTTGACTAAGCATATGCAGAAGGATGCATCTACACCTGTAGACACCTAAAAATGACCTAGGCCTGCAAGCTTCATTTTTACCACTTTCGTCCTAGCATAATTAAAATATTTAATTATGTCTTCGGTCCACATTCAACTATTGATTAAATAATTCATAATTATTTAATTAATTCATGTCCTTTTATTCTTCATGATTATTAAATAAATAAATTTTATTTATTTAATAAATATGTCATTAATTGTCTAGTCTTCCCTTTAATTAATTAAATTTTAATTTATTTAATTTTCCTTTGTTACATATTTTTCCTTTCGATTATTAAATAAATAAATTTTATTTATTTATTTAATATGTCACTAATTGTCTTAATTAAATAAATTGATTACTAATTCTATTTAATTAATCAATCTTATCCGCCAAATTAAATAATTATCTTTAATTATTTAATTGTCAAAATTAATATTTCTCATTTTAAATAAATTAAATTATTTAAAATGTCATCTCAATCTTAATTGTCAGTCCATTTTGATAAATAATATGAAAAAGATTATTTATTATCTCATAAAATCCATAATTTGAATTAACTCAATTCAAAATGGTAACTAATCTTCTAAAAATTTAACGCAAGTAAGATTCTTACTTCTAAACTGATCTTCAGTAATCTTGACTTCTTGATTTTTCAATCTTACAACCGTATAATCTATCTCATTTTGAAAATCTCTTACTTTTTTAATTAATTTGTCTCATTTATTCTCCACCGTCGATCCAATTATCTGAGATATTATTCTGACTGTTCGATTAAGGATTTTTCCCTAACCTTGATTAGGGATTCCCAGATTTAATCTAGACCTCTTGTTCTAGGTCTTTCTTAGAATTCAATCTCATCCATCCTCTCAAAATTGTGTTTTCTATAAAAAGACAATTTTGCTCATAATTTCAGGATCCTGACAACTTCATTTTTAATTTAATAGTCATTATAGTCATTTGGCATTAGTAGTCATTATTTTCATAGACATTGTCATAGTCATAGGCATTTAGACATTGCATAAATCCTTCAAAGCTTGTTGTAGGTCTTAGACATTTGCAGATTACTCGCACAATGAATCTAAGGGCAACACATCATCCAGCAAGTAAGAAGGTGCTATGGAGGTAATCATGGAAAATGCGATTTACAGGTATAACTATTTTATTGCTTAATTTCCTTTGTACTCGATAGATCTTTGGGTTTTTGTAATTTACATTGATTTGATTGATCTAATCCTTAGAAATTACCCTCAGTTACATTGGTGAACCCGACATTCTATAGAAATATTTGTGTGTTTTTCTTTTTTGCTTTAACTTTTTGCAGGTTATAGCTAATAAGTCATACAAAATCCCGTCACCTTCTTTTGAGCACAAAAAAATGGGCGAATAGAATCATTTAAATTTTTTTTTGGGTTTTGTAGATCTCGGTCTCAACTTTCCAGAATTTCAAATGGTTTGAAATTTTATTAAGATTTGAGAAAGTTATGGTTATTTTACTATTCACTATTTTTTTAATTTAGCTTTTAAAACCCACGTTTTTCTTTTGTCTATAACATTTTTTTTTTGTGCAGAATGGTGGAAAACGTTTTCTGGGTTTTGAAGGTCTATCATTTAGCTTTCCATAGATATCTACCACTTAAAATTTTGTTAAGTTTTGAATAAGTTATCGCTGTTTTAAATTGCTGCTGTCAATAAATTTTTATTTTAATTTTTTTTGTTACTAATCAAGATTTGCAGCTTGTTGGCGGTTACTTTTCGTAATAAATGATAAACACTAAAACTACTAACGTATTGTTTTGTAAGCTCAATTGTCAAAGATAAAACATCAAAATAATGTGTTTGCCTTTTTATTAGTATAGTACACATTTCATTTTGGTGCAATTAAAATGAACCTATGTTTGATCATGTTTAAATGTGTTTGCAAAATGGTAGGCGAGTATGCTCTCACCTTGTGAAAACTCGATGATAAAAAAACTAGACCCATTTTTATCTATTTTTACCCTTTACGATTTGGTATATCAGAGTATCCTCTCCCCTTGTACATTCATGCGATCCTAGCTGTAAGAGAAATAGGCTATTTAACTTGAATCCTAAATTCGGGTTTCTAGAAAAGCATCACCCTGTGACGACTCGCATGGTAGCACTGACACCGAGGGACTTCCACCGTATATAAAAGGGGTTATTGTGAAAGCTTCCAAGAATCACGAGTGTGGTTATGACAAGATGGATCCGAAGGGGACTCTCGCCACATGTAGATCATGCCCTACCTAACGGAAATTCTAACTAAATACCCTTTGCCTTAGTGTCCAACCATCTCTTGGCCATTGCTTCAGGCATAAGTGTGCATGATCATGCCCAAGACACTACCACCATCCCCCTTGAGAGATAGCATCTTGGGAAGTCAATACCTAAGAATTTGAATTTGGTGTGCCTGAATGACTAATAAGCCGGAGGGAGCCAATGCCACTCAAAAATTTAAGCTATCCATTCCTAGAAGGAAAGGTGTTTATCACTAACCGGAGGTATAGCGTGGCTATACCTAAGCATAAACCCTTTACCCATTGGCCTTTAGGCATTGTACTTCTCATGTGTGTCTGCTTATGTACCAAAATATCGTGGCTTAAAAGTGCCTTTTTGATACTAAACAAACCAAACAACGGTCAAACATCTAGAAACAACCAAGTCAAACTATTGGACCTTTTCTGATCCATTTCACAACATGAACATGCAATCTTCATCAAAAAACATTTTGAACCATTCATACAAAGAGACCAAAATGGACGGCATGGCTCTAAAGACATAGAAGCTACAGTGCAAAATCATGATATATTCTCCTTTGTAAAAAAATCAGTCTTACGTGACCCTCAAAGGTATCTCGCCATGATTTTGGATGAAGGGGATAAGTTACCACAAGGCTTTGACATAAATACTTTGCCACCTCCATCCGTCTACCCTCACCATCAACAGTCGCTTGACATAAATCCTACCAGTAATTCACAACAAACGTCCACTTATCACCCTTATCCTAACCTTGACAAGGGAAGTCAATTGTCCGCTAGTCCATTCCATGTCTCCACATCATATCCTAGTCCTTCACCTATTAATCCCGTCCAAGTTTGCATCCCTTATCAACCATCTACCAACTCATGTCAAGTCCCCACATCATACCATACCAATCCGGTCCAAGTCTCCATGTCATATCCTTGTCATTCAATAATTAATCCAGTCCAAGACTCCATGTCCTATCCTTATACCTCATATGCTACTCCAGTCCAAGTCCCCATGTCCTATCCTAGTCCTTCATATACTAGTGCAGTCCAAGTTCCTACTGCCCTATCCTAGTCCTTTGGTCATTAATCCTTCTCAAGTCATCCCCTCACAAGCCACATCTAGTCATGAAAGCTCTATCATTACTCAAAGTCAAATCCTATTTAATAAACTTGAGGATACATGTCAAAATGAAAGCCCAAAGCATGACATTATAACGTCACCCTCATGTCAAGAAAAAGGTAGTCCATCCCATGACCCTATTTTTGACAACCCCATCTTTGACCAAGACCCTACCATTGACCAAGAAATCCAAATCCATGACAACCCCATCTTGGACCAAGACCGTACCATGGACAAAGAAATCCAAAATGATCCACTCCTTGACCTTTATGCCATTCATGATCAAACACTTACACTCTTATAAAGGCCTTGATCATTGACACTCCTAAGATGAGTATTAATTTGCCTCCATTACACACATAAATGATATTCCCTACACAAGAGTATTCCAAAATAGACATATTTTGAAAATGATCGCTTATGTTGAATTTATCGACTCTATGACACTAAACATAATGATGGCTTCAACATTTCCTTGGAAGCACCAACATAATCATCTGAACTTGACATGTCACATGATCAAACCAAAGATATCAATTAGGAATATGTCCAACATGACAATGAAGCTAAGACACTTTATCAACTAGGTCATCTATCTTTGTCAGAGTAGGCTTTCTTGCAGATGAAAATATTACAAGTGACAGTATCCACATACCTAATGATGGGTTAGCATCTTGCTTTCAAAACAACAAATACCCCATCACAAATAGAATATGTCAAAGCATGTAATATCAAGGCAAAGGACTAGGCATACACGAGCAAGGAATTTTGGAACCAATACATCTTCAGGAAAATTACAGACATCAAGGTCTTGGCTATTCCTCAGTTAGTAAATCAAATGATGTCACTGGTACCTCCTCGACATCGGGGCAACCTTTGCGATACAAACATCAAAATGGAGTCCATGAGAAATCCCCACAAGTAAGATTGCTACCACACTTCTCCACCCACACCATAAACCATCATCTCTATCATGAATCAACCTCCCTTTGGGACTAAACAAAAACAAAAAAAGTCTTATGTGTCAAAAGATCAAATCAAATGCCAAAGTCCATTGAACAAAAGGATAAGCAAATAAAATGAAATTAAAATGGATCCTAAAAGAAAGATGGATCAAAACAAAGACACCAAGTCAAATACAAAAGTCAATCATAATGTGGAGCCACAATACAAGAGGACTCCCACATATAACACATGTCCACCTCCTTCAAAATGGTCATCAATCAAGGCATATAAAAGTGTTGGTTCCAAACACCATCCCTCCAAAATCCATTATCCACCATCCCAAGTTTAGAAAATAAAAATTCATTCATCCAAATTGTCCAAACAACCTTCAACATCCCACCACCAAGCCCGCACCCATCCCCACGAAGTCCAAAAATCCCAGTCATAAATCTGTCACATCTTGGTAGCAACTCTTTACCGCAAGGGCTCTCATGGCACTCTATTGCGATGTGTGTATTTTGATAAGGCCAACTCTAGTATCAGAAAGGATCACAATGGCATCGATCAGTTGCATACAAGCGCTATGATCCTGACAAGACAACTCCTTCAGTGAGGTCATTATTGGCATATCATGGCACTAGTCTCTACATCGGCACCATCAGTGGATTCAGAACAGTTAGTGGTCATCTAAAGCATCCAAGCTATCCGCAAAATCAGAAATACAAAAAAATTGAAAAATTGAAAATAAAAAAAATCACACTGGGAAGGAAAACCTAGCAAACAAGTGTCTTGGTGACAACAAAAAAATAAAAAAGTCAAGAAAATAGTAAAGAGAAAAATTTCATCCAATGGTGAAAACCTAGCAAACAGGTGCCCTAGATAAGTACCATGATGAAAACCTGGCAAATAGGCATCATGTGTAAAATAAATTATCTATGTGGACTTTTATACTTGGGGGAAAGTCGTCTCATTTCCCATGCCTTCCTCATGACATTGACATCCATCTAAGCCCTATCATTTCCATCTATTTTCCCACCTACCTTGGTCTTGACATAAAACTGGCACACATAAATCATGCTTTGGGAAAACTCTTGACATGTCTATCCTTTGGTCACACACGATTCGCGAAACATCATGTCATTGACCATCATAGTCTTATTGTCCTTATATGACATAGTCCTTGAAAACCATATGACATTCCCTTAGTCTCATGTCTCCCGTTCTTTACCAAGGCCACCTTTTGTCCTTTTATGCTTGTCACCTATCTTGGCTTTCTCTTGTCAAACTGGTCTAAGGAAACTCCATCATCCCATCTAGCCCTAACCAAGTCATTCCAAATGCAACGAGTCCAATTCATACAAGCATATTATCCAAAAGATTACTTGACTGCATTCCTGGCCTGGCTATAGACCATGATACTTTCATCACAATATCGTCATCATCCTTACGTTGTTTCGGGATGCGTCCTTCCCACGTCAAACAACGTTGTCATCACTTGTCAATTGGTATTCAGCTTGACTAGGGGCACAATCATGTTTGTCCTTGGATTCTCATGTGTAGGAATCAGTCATATACATTTGTCACGATCCTCTTAAACATCAAAATCCAAAAAAAATCATAAAATGACAAAAAGACAAAAACATCATAAAAAAGTCCTGAAAAAAGACAAAAACATGGAAAAAAGTCCTGAAAAAGACAAAAAACATAATAAAATGTCTTGAAAAAAGTCAAACATCACAAAATGTCCTGAAGAAAGACCTAAAAATCATAAAATGCCCTGAAGAAAAACACAAAAATATCCAAATCAATGTCAAATCTTAAAATGGAGTCAGCAAAGCATATCATGTCACTACCCATGTCATTGTTGAACTACGCTTTGTCTCCTCACAAGATTTGCTTACTGCCAGAGGCAAGGCCATCACCGGATGGAGTCCTGCAGAGGCTTAGCCACCTCTTTTAGGGCGTATCCTAAATAAAATCATGGCAATTTGTCAATTTGTCACATTAGTCAGTCAAGTCAAACATAGTCAACCTTGACACAAGATACTATCCAAAAAACACATCAATGTCAAATTGGTCAAAATTAGGATAACACGGTCCAATCACATCCATACCAACATCACCAATCCTACAAAACATATTACTCAAAAACAATGCTAGTCTCTATCACTCTTTTGGTTCTTCTAAGATGTGTCCTTTTCTTGGAGTTAGACTGGCCATAATGTCCTTTTGCCTTTCTGTGATGTGTCCTTCCCGGACAATAGGCTCACAAACCGCCAACACCGCTAAATTGGCAAAACTTTAACCGAACCATGCCAAGAAATCAATCTTTTGGCAAACAACATCGCAAACAAAATAAAATGGCTTTTATTCCTTTTGGTCTATCTGTCTTATCTTTTAATTATCTTGTTGGCTCGGTCTTATATTTTACTATCTGTCCTTTTGGTCAAGGGCATTGTGGGCCACTCGAGGATGTCCTATGAAGGATTTAGAGGTGCTGGCGACATCTCCCCGGCCTATTTTATTTTCTTTGATCATCAGAGCGTGGATTGTCTTGGATAAAAGATCAGCAATCTCGCTTCTAGTATGAGTTAGGACATTCCTTGTCTATGGCTATCTTTTTTTTGCAAGTGGATGACCTTGCACACCTTTGTCTATGTCATATCATGGTGTTTGTTGTCCATTTGTGTCATTTTTACCGCCCAATGATGATTAAGAGCAATAAATATTAGTCCTATGGCAATGTTTTGAAGGATTTGGTCTAGGAACTAACATGCATCTTCTTTAGTCTTGCCATCTTCTCTGTCTCATCTCATATAGGCATTGCATCCATATCATCCATATCTTTTGCACTAACATTTCTTTGTCTCTTTATATTCTAGTCTTCTCGTCAATTTCGAGAGCACACCCATGTTCTTGGAACTGCTCAGTCTCTCTCGAGGGGGGCATACCATAACCCTCTTCTACTGCCTTTCCTCATCTTATTTTGCATTGTGCATATTTTTGACTTATTTCTTTGCTCTTCACAATGTGATAGCTACATTATGACAAGAGGCAAAATGTAGACACCTAAAATGACCTAGTCTCGCAAGCTTCATTTTTACCACTTTTGTCCTAGCATAATTAAAATATTTTGCATCATGTTCCTTTGGTCCACATTCGACTATTGATTAAATAACACCCAAGTAACTATTTAATTAATCATGTCTTTTGCCCTTCATAATTATTAAATAAATAAATTTCATTTATTTTATTGTACATCACAATTGTCTGTCTTCACTAATTAAATTTCTAATTTATTTAATTTCCTTTGGTTACATATTTTTCTCGACATAAATAAATAAATTTTGTATTTATTTATTTAATATGTCACTAATTGTCTTAATTAAATAAATTGATTAATTTATTTAATTAATTAATCTTATCTGCTAAATTAAATAATTATCTTTAATTATTTAATTGTCAAAATTAACATTTCTCTCATTTTAAATAAATTAAATTATTTAAAATGTCATCTCAATCTTAACTATCAGTCCATTTTGGTAAATAATCTGAAAAAAGATTATTTATTATCTCATAAAATCCATAATTTGAATTAACTCAATTCAAAATGGTAACTAATATTCCAAAAATCAAGTAATCGGGCAGATTCTTGATTTTCCAAATATGATCTTCAGACAATCTTATCTTCTTGATTTATCAAATCTCACAAATCAGGCAATCTTATCTTCTTGATTTTTCGAAAATCTTTATTTCTTTAATTAATTTGTCTCATTTATTCTCCACTGTCGATCCGATTATCTGAGATATTATTCTGACCGTTCGATTAAGGATTTTTCCTTAACCCTGATTAGGGATTCTCAGATTTAATCTGGACCTCTCGTTCTAGGTCTTTCTTAGAATTCAATTTCATCCGTCCTCTCAAAATTGTGTTTTCTATAAAAAGACAATTTTGCTCATAATTTCGGGATCCTGACAACTTCATTTTTAATTTAATAGTCATTATAGTCATTTGGCATTAGTAGTCATTATTTTCATAGACATTGCATAAATCCTTAAAAGCTTGTTGTAGGTCTTAGACATTTGCAGATTGCTCGCACAACGAATCTGAGGGCAACACATCATCCAACAAGTAAGAAGGTGCTATGGAGGTAATCATGGAAAATGCAATTTATAGGTATAACTGTTTTATTGCTTAATTTCCTTTGTACTCGATAGATCTTTGGGTTTTTGTGATTTACATTCATTTGATTGATCTAATCCTTAGAAATTACCCTTAGTTACGACACCTACCTAGCTAGAGGTGATTTTGATAAAGTTTTCAAGGATTTAGTCTCAAGGATTTGATGATATTTGATTTTTCCAAAAAGCCTAGCATTAAGGATGGTTTCAAGATTTTTCCAAAAGGTGATGGTGAGATGATGTTTGATGTTTTGAAAGGTGGATGAAAAAGATTTTTATTTTCTCTTGATCCTAAGGTGAACCTAAAAAAAGACACTTTGTTTTGCCTAGACCTAGGTATTGAAGAACATGCAAATGCTTCCTATAGACCTTTGTGACTAAAGAATGATTTACTACACTTTCGAATTTTCAACCAATGACCCTTGTTTTGGACTTTTTCAAGAATCGTGAGGCTTCAACACACATGAAAGTTCATTTTGTTTAGCTTTTCTTAATGACTTTATTTTACCACAAACACTTTCTTTGATTAAGTTTTCAAACTAAGATGTTCAATGTCTTAATTTCCTCAAAACCCCATAAGAAATGTTATGCGGAAATTCGATGAACTTAAGGCAAGGGTTTTCCTATTTTTTACTTAAGGAGACAAATTGAGATATAACCCAAATGTTTAGAAACCTCTAAGGACGTGAATCCCAAGGGAAAGCAATAACATATAGATTGAGTCAAGTATATTTGTCTCCAAAAGGGTTTGAAATTTGGATGATGTTAAGTGTTTATTTTGAGATGTTTTTGATCAAGTAATGCATTTGGTAACCCAATAACAAGTACAACCCTATGGATGTGTAAGACAATATTTGTTGGATTCCCACTTGGACAAGTCCAGCTACGATTATCTTTAGTGAATGGTTAGATGCTTGACCCCACTAGCTCCCCTCCATGACACTCACTTATACGAGGCAGCCAAGCATCAACACCCATAAAATTCCCATGGCATGTTTTCCATTTCTAGTAGAAGATTGTAAAAGTGTGGTGTGGCTTCAGAATGGCTATTCTTGCACCAACAAATAGATTAAAGGATTTTAGAAAATTCTAGCACATGGGTTTTAATAAGGACTTTCCGTTCATGGAGATTGACCCATATGGCAAGATTCCTCTTTCGGATCCATATTGTCAGAATCAACTACGTGATATTGGTGTTTACTCCAATATCCACATTTATATACCGGTTGGAAATACTCATGGCTTTAGAGTGTTACCGGTTGAGTCGTTCCCTTGGGTGAGTAATTTTTCCCCAAGGCAGGCCCTCTAGGATAAACAAAAGCAAGTAAAGAAAAAATTCATAACTCGATCAATCTTTGATGGCAACAAAGAGAGAGAATATACACGAAGATGCCCCCACTCACACTCGCACAAGATCTTGTTCAATTTTAAACCCAAATCGAAGTGTCAAGGTGATTTCTTTATCTCACCCTAAAGTCATGAAAAAGGCCTTTTGATTCTCAAAATCGCTATAAAGCACGAGAGAAGCGCATACATCCTTTTTCAATTCCTTTAGTTTAAGTAAGCTTTCACGAAAGCAAAGTTGCACTTATTCTTTTTAAATCCACAAAGCAAAATGTGAGTTCTTTTTAAGCACCAAAACACAAGTGAGACATTTTGTTCAATTTCTAATCCAAGAAACAAAATCTAGTATGTTGTGCCCTAATGTTCATTTTAATCTTTGCAAGAAGAAATTGAAAGATTCTTTTTAGAACCAAATGAAAACTATTGCCCTAAGGAAGAAAAAGATAACAATTTCTTAACAAAGTGTTAAGCAGACACTAAAGTGTTTAAAAACACTTTGATTTAATGAAACATCCTCCTCATGCTTCTCTTTTCTTCGATTTCAATTTCCAACCTACAAGGAAGAAAAACCAATCAAATTCTAGAAAATACAGAGACAAAAAAGTAGAAAATAGAGAACAAATTAATCATTAATCAAAGAGCATGTGTTAGAATTAAATTTTCCCTTTTTTCTCCCTTCCAGCGTCACAACTCGTGACTACATCAAAGTTTGATTTCCCAGTGGTGCCCTCACAGCACCACTTTCCAGTCAGTGTCGCTCTGTGTCAAGACAGAGAGCTCAACTGTGTCGCACTTTTCACCCAGCATCATAGTTTGATTATTTTTGAAACTATCTGAGTCAACGAGCCCAGCGGTGGAGTTTATAATTCAAATTTTCTTGGCAGGACGAGTCCAACGTTGCACTTTGAGTCTCCCGTGGTGCTATATAGTGACGGTGAAGAGACAACGGTGCCAAAATAGTGACGCTGAGCTCCCATCATTATAATTTTTTGTGTGAGGAAAAACCACAGAAATTTTGCGAAAGATTGATTGAAACTGAGATGTTTCACTCCTTCTAGGTCCAAATGTGTGAACCCTTTTCCTAGTACTTGAAAAACAACATGAATAAATGAGTTAAACAAGGAATTGCAAGCTAAAACAAGGATTCCCCATGAAATCCATTTACAACACTCAAATTGGGAAGAAAATAATGAACTAAATAGAAATGTCAAAACAAAGATTGAATCCTAATTTAAATGTGTAAACTCATAATCCCATGGGGGAATTGGTGCCAATTTGATGTGAAAATTGGCCCTTTCCAAATTCCTAAGATGCAAGATTGGATGTGTTGATAAGATTTGATCCACTTTGTTGATGTTGAAGAGTGCTCCAAGCTAAAATCTGTAAAAAACCTAACTATGATTCAAGAATGATTGATGAAATTTGATGGATATTTGAGCATGGTAACTTTGCATAATTTGTGGATGATCAAATGAGGGTATGAGCTCTTTATTTATAGAATGTCAAGATGGATGAATGTCCAAATATGAGCAATGTGGGACTAGCATTCATCCAATGGTATGGTGCCACTTGTCAAGCTATGAATGGATGAAGGATGTGCAAGATTTGGGGATTGTGCCAATAAATGCATAATTTTGAATTTAAAATTTGTTGAAATGACATGTAAGAGGGAAGGGAAAATGCAATAAATACCACCTGGCTCAAGGCAAAAGAACATGTAAGATGAATTTATTTCCTTGTTGGATGTACATGTTGACTTGGAAATTTTGAATTCAAATTGAGAGAATATTCCAAAAGATGCCTTGTGAGGAAAATAGAAATTTAATAAATGAATTAAATATATTTTCATGTGCAACTTGCATTATCTAGAGGATGGGAAATGAGATGAGATTAAATTAATCAAGTGTAATTAATTTAATGAGAGAGGTTAGATGATGTGACCTATTTGACTCAAATTTATGGATTTGTTTAAATCAAATAAGAGAAGAATATGATAAGAGGTTAATTAAATAAGGATTCTGATTTATTTAATTAAAAGAGATAGCGTTGTTGTCTATATTTCACCTACAGTTAAATCAGGCAAGATAATCATATGTTAGATCTTCGAGAGGCCAATGGAACATTCACTCGAGGGTAAAGACTACATCTTTTGCTAGGTCATGGGGAACTCAGAGGGAGAAATTTCCCTAGGGAGATTCGGCATGAAAATTATCTAAGGAGAAATTCAGCAAGACATTTCAGAGGTCTTACCGACTAGTATGGTTTCCATTAAGTCCGAGTGCTTCAAACCAAGGATCATATCGGCATGAGATCTCTTTCGGCATATAGTCTTGGTGACTGCTAATGTCTCACCGATAATAGTGAACCTTTGGTGTAGCTTTCAAGTCGCCAGGATGTCTCCCTGACTCCTAATGTCTCGCCGACATATGAGGAGCCTCAGATGGAGAGATGCTTTCGGCATAAGAAGGCGGGATTTGCTAGGAGGTCTTAGCGAAGGTTAAAGTCTCATCGAAGGGAAGGTAAAATGCATTTGGGGAGACACTAATGGTCTCTTGCTGACAGGTGAAATGAGGCCTCGCCATGTTAAAGTGCCTTTGGCACAACCTCTTGCTGACAATGGGATGTCTCCCTGACTAGGGGGTCTTGATGGCTGAAGCAAACAAGTGGGGGTCCCACCAATGAAACATCCGGTATCGCTAG
The DNA here is from genome assembly GCA_007258455.2 of Sequoia sempervirens. NCBI lineage: Eukaryota > Viridiplantae > Streptophyta > Pinopsida > Cupressales > Cupressaceae > Sequoia > Sequoia sempervirens. Next base: position 414,146,440 of record VDFB02000003.1, read on the forward strand.
GAGTTGGGGTTTTCCCCATGAGGTCCTGGCGACTGTCCAAAGTCTTGCTAAAGGTGAAAATACTTTGACATAGTCTTGTGAGTTCGATAAGAAGTCTCCCTGACTCGATGATGTCTCACCGACAGTAAAGTGAACAGTTTGGCAGAAAATCAGGACCTCGATGCAAGGTTTGGGTGATAAAGGAAAGTCATGCCGAAAGGAAAGACCCTCGCCAAAGAAAAGTTCCTTCGGTATGATATCTTCCCAACTGGCGGGAGTCTCAGCGAAGTGAGGAGAGCTCGGGCAGATAGGAGGAGTTCATCATGATGTCTCAACAACTGCATCAAGTCTCACCGACCAGAAAGTAAAGACCTCACCGAAAGAACTTGATATCAGTGGAAGGTCTTATCGATATGATAATTTCTGGCCAACAAAATGGAAGGGAGCTCATTGGTATAACTTCTGGAGACGTTGGAAAAGGTCTCCCCAAAATAGATGGTCTCGCTAGGAGATAGATTTTCGTCATGACGTCTCAGCGACAGTTTGAGTCATGCTGATAAGTTGCAGAGGACATAATCACATCGGTGAGACACTTTCAGTGTCTCGCCAAGATGCGATTCTTTTCAAAAGAAGTTTCAACCACCTACAGAGCTTGCGTGGAATATGCTTGACCAACCAGGAGGAGCAGATGAGAGCCGTGGCAGTCTAATCAGAATGAAGAATGTCAACGGGATGAATGCAACGTGTATCTGTTGTGAGCTCAGGACATTCAAGTCATTTAGCTGAGGTGGTTCAAATAGGACACGATGCTAGGATCAGAATGAATGCGGTAGCTATGAAATATCTGAAGAAGGCTTCCCTGGGGATGACTCTTCATAGCAGGGACACGTAGGGTTCTGCATTAACTCAGTCGAAAAGATCTAAGGAGAGATAGATTTTTCTAAGACTGATATTTTGTAAGCCCTAAGGGGCCAACACATTTTGATATATAAGGTTTTTTTTCCTTTTTGTAGATAGTTCAGATTATACACTCAGAAGAGTTAGTGATTTTTGGTCAATCCTTTCTCGACTAAATGTATGTTTTGTAACTCAACTGAAATCTAAAATGTAAAACAGAGTTCACCTTGAAAACAAGTATTAATGCTCTTACCACTCTCACTTTTGTATGTTAGCTTATGTATGTATTTCTTTAACAGTGTTTTTCTCAATCTGTGTTCATACCACAAAGTTGTGAAGTTTGTTTCTTCCTTCTTGAGATATGTATGTAGATCAAACCTGTCAAGAGTGATGCATAAGTCTAATGGGGTCATGTTGAGTAAGTAAACCAGCTGCAGTCTAGTTTTCTCAGTGTGGTTTCTTTTTGTTTTCATTCTTCTGATTTCTTATCAACTTGGTGTATCACCATAGGAATAGTTTAGTATAGTTTCATTTTGTATGCATTTATTCTCCCTTTACCTCACAAATATCAATAGTTTAGGTGATACCCAAAGGAAGCCAGCCTTCTCCGGAGGTTCACTCTAATATCAGGTGACCCACAGCCTTGGAGTGATCCAATGTTTCACTAGAAAGCTTAGTTTTACAACTTTGCATAGGGTACATTTCTAGGTGACAACAGTTTCTGGCACGCCCAGTGGGACAGTGAACTAGATTGAACTATTGGTTTAGTATGCAACCAGTGAATTTCAAAATTTATAGAAGTCCTTTGACATACTTTGTGACTCCACAAAGAAGAAGAACTCCATAAATCAACTCCTTCTTTAGTTTATGAGAAAAGTTCAGATGAGAGGCAGCTCAAGTCCCTTTGAATATTTGTAGCTGTCACCACCAAGAAGGAAAGGCAGAGTGATAGAAAAAAGAGAAACAACAGTTATCTATTCTAGAAGAACTTAGTCTACTCCTCCATTAGTGGGATCTCATTTTTCTATACAAGTAAATCCAATTCAGATACCTCCAATGGCTGCTCCAAGGAATCAACCCTTTGTCGCTTTCAATGGAGGGAGTCCTTTGAACTTGGCACAACACAATGATATTCCAATGGTAGCCTTGAAGATTCTACTAATTTTTACAGGGGAAGACCAAACTACTCCAGTTGAACACATGAGAGATGTGGCTTTGTTATGCGGAGTCCACCACATAACCCAAGAGGACGTTACAGTGAGATTACTAGCTACTTCATTGAAAGGAAGAGCTGTATAGTGGTATAAGAGCCTACCATTCAGTTCAATTGCAACATGGGACGAATTTGGAGATAAGTTGCATAAGCAATTCCAAGACAGGTCTGACAACTTGTCTCTACTGGAGCAATTGAAAACAATTAAGAGGGCTCCACAAGATTAGATGAATGATTTCAACTTTAGATTTCAAAGAACTTGGGATAGGATCCCTGCAATGGTGAGGCCACCTCTAGAATACACATTTTTGTATTTTTTAAGGGCTCTGAATAGCGACATAGCTGTCATGATACAGTTAATGGGAGGAGTGTCCTTGCCAGATGCCTTTGAAATAGCTATTTGAGTTGAAAACAGCTTAATTCAAGCTGGTAAGCTTGCTCCCAGGCCACCAATGCCTATATTTCTAGAGATTCATGCAAACACCCCTTTGAAAATACCTCCTTTCACACCTCTACCAACTATACCAACATTGCTAGTTGCTATTCCAATCATTGATAAACAAGAAAGTGTTGCTTTAGGCTCGTCACAGTAGTTACAAGAGATCAAAAGTCTTTTATAGACTTTTGGTAACAAGTTGGTGAACTTGGAAAAGCAACAGACCTATTCTAGGCCTTATCAACAGCAAAATCAAGCCTCAAGCCAACTTTTTCAAGCAACAATAATTCCAAGGGAATAGATAGCAGTATTAGGGCAATTATCAGGGCCCAAGATAGAGTGTGAACACAAAACAACTTAGCAGTAGACTATGAGTGGTGTTACCCTTGTAACCAACCTCATAATCAAGCCACTTGCTCAAATGGACTAATCAATCAAGCACTTATGGTACAGAATGCTTCAAGTTTGCAGTAGAGTGCATGCATTGATGCATCTTCATAACACCAGGACCAATTTAGCAATGATACCACCCTACTTAACTGGAAAGGTTAGGAATTCTATGGATTGAATGAAGATAGTTCTCCAGTTGCAACTAACACCAGGGCAAAGAAGAGGGCCTTTGAGCTTAGTCAAGTGACTACAGAACCATCTACATCTCGAGCAGCTCCTGTTTGAAAAAGAAATCAGCAACTCCTAGACAAGGAGCAGTCACCCCCGCAAGTTGATCATACTGGTATAAAGGTACATCCTAAAGTAAATCCAATTGTACCTTATAATATCCTTGATAGTATGAAAAAAATGAATGTTACAATGTCCATGTGGGACTCATTATCCATCCTAGGTCAAAAGGATATGTTACAGATAGCCCTGTCAAGTTTGAAAATGTCTGATGAATCTGAACCCCCAATAGGTCAGGTTAGAGCTATGTTAACAAATAATTCTTAGGGACATGATCAACAGTCTTGCACAGAGACTGAAAAAGGAGTTAAACCACCTCCTTTCAACATGTCAATGATTATTGGTGATAAATTAGTCTATAACTATATGGTAGATAGTGGAGCTAGCAGCTCCATCATGCCAAAATAGATTGCTGACAAACTTGGACTAAGATACTAGCCTTTAGAGAAGGGAGTGATCCAATTGGATGGTACTTCGGTTAATACTTTGGGTATTATCAAGGATTTAAATCTCACCCTCCATGCTTGTCCAAATTTTTCAGTTCCTTAAGACATATGTGTCATAGACCTTCCACCTTTCTTTTCCTTATGTTTATCTAGAGACTTTACAACCAAGATAGGTGGTTATGTATCAGCTGATTGGTCACATATGTTATTTAGAACAAGATATGGAACCAAGGTTACCATTAAATCTGAGAGATTGGCTAAAGATCACATTGAGCCATATAACCCAAGTCCCTTTAATGTTGTTCCTACTATTGCAAACACAAATTGTGTCATTCTTTCTGACAATGAACTAGTTGCTGCTCAAGAACTCCAATCAGAAGTTGTTCCTGATGTGCTGCTGCATGAATGGGTAGTTGAGAATGTATTGGATAGTCCTGAGGACCTCATTCAAGATGTTGGTATGGGCAACTATGTCATTCTTGAGCCTGACATAGAGATTCCAAACTTGGAGAAAGATGCAGATCAGTTGTTGCAACCACTAAATGGACTTTGGGAGATGTTCTTCGATGGTTCCAAAAGTAAGAATGGGGCAGGAGGAGGTGCAATGTTGATTTCTCCACAAGGTGATAGGTACTACTCTGCATTTTTTTTTTCTTTTGCATGCTCCAATAACACTGTTGAGTATGAAGGCCTTGTTCAAGGTCTAGAGTGGGCAAGGAAGAGAAGAATAACTAGCTTGAAAGTCTATGGGGACAATGAATTAATTGTTAATCAAGTAAGGGGCCTGAATGTTGCTAAAAATGGAACATTAAAGTCTTATAGAAATAGAGTGTGGGACATGCTCGAAGATTTTGATGCCTTTAACTTAGTGTTTATTCCAAGAAATCAGAACAAGCATGCTGACAGGGTTGCAGCCATTGGAGCACAGTTTGATATTCTAGGAGATATTAGAAAAGAGAAAGTGCAGCAGTATGTGAAGGTTGTATTCAAGCCATCAATTCCTGATAACAACATTCACTGGCAAGTCTTTGACAGTGATGAACAAATCCTTTCTTTCCTGCTCGAAGAAGATCAATTCTCCATGGTGAATCAAGAAAAACTCAAGCAGCAGTATGGTGATCAAGTCATACAGCTAAAGAAAAATAAATTACCCAAAGGCCTTGTTACCTTAGAGTCAATTTTTAGTACTGATGATCAGCTTAAAAAGGGTAGAGCTGGCTTGCAAATAAGAGAAGAACACTATGAAGAACTGGAGAATTTTAAAGGTAAACTTCTTAAGATAGGAAAAATTTGTTCACATGAAGATAAACAAACTTTTGTTGCTTTATGTCAAGAATTCTATGATGTCATTTCTTGGGAATATTTATCCCCATATTGCTTAGCACACAATTGAGTCAGAGCCTGGTGCTAAGCCAGTAAGACAGAAACAAAGGCCCTTGAATCCTAAACTTGAGCCCCTAATGATTAAAGAGTTGACTAAACTAGTCGAGGGGGGTATTGTCTTTCCTATCAAACACACTTTATGGGTTTCTAACCTTATGCCGATTAGGAAGAAAAGTTGTGAAATCAGACTTTGCATAGATTTTAGGGACCTTAACCGATCATCATTGAAAGACCACTACCCGCTGCCCTCCATGGAACGAATCTTGCAAGAGGTTGTTGGTTCTGAAATATTTTCCTTCTTAGATGGTTTTTCAGGGTATAATCAGGTGCTGGTTAAAGAAGAAGATCAATTTAAAACTGCTTTTATGACTAAATGGGGTACCATGGCATACAAAAGGATTCCTTTTGGTTTGTCCAATTCTGGTGCCACATTTTAGAGGGCCATGGACATGGCATTTCAAAGTTTGATCAACAAGATTATACTGATTTACCTAGGTGATATTACAGTATATTCCAAGAATGCTGATGAACATGTGTCACATCTTAGGAAAGTTTTTGAAAAATGCAGAGAGTTTGGGATCTCTCTCAATCCAAAAAAGAGTATCTTTGCTATTCATGAATTAAAATTATTAGGACACATAGTGTCAAAGCAAGGAATTACTATTGATCCTGAGAGAGTCAAAGCCATACTTGAGTTGCCGCTACCTAATCACAAGAAGGGTCTACAAAGCTTTCTCGACTAGATCAACTTTCTAAGAAGGTTCATCCCAGACGTTGCAAACCTGTTACAACCTTTGACAACTATGTTAAAGAAAAACGCAGTTTTCAGTTGGACAAAGGATGCCAAGAATAGTTTTGAAAAGGTCAAGGAGGACTTAGCAATAGCTCCTACGCTGGTAAATCCCAATTTTTCTAAAGATTTTTATCTATATGCTTATGGTAGCACAAGTAACATTTATGCAATATTGATTCAAAAAAATCAAGAGAATTTAGAACAACCAATAGCCTTTTTTAGTCAAGGATTGGTTGATTATGAACAAAAATACTCCTTTGTAGAGAGGCATGTTCTTGCTATGATCAGAAGCCTGAAGAAATTTAAGCCTTTGATCTCTCATAATAAAATTCATGTCATGGTGGCACACTCAAGTGTGAAGGATTTTCTATTGAATAAATATCCCAATGAAAAAAGAGTCGGGTGGGTCACTAAGGTCATGGAATACGATGTAGATATTAGGATCACCAAATTGGTTAGAGGCAGAGGTCTCTGTGAACAAACTTGCTACTGGGTCAAGCAGCGGAAGTGAACTAGAAAAGGATGTTATCCTTGCTAATACAAATGAGTTTTAGAATGCTCCAAATGATGTACCTTAGAATGGTCAAAATGATGTACCAATAGGGACAACCAATTGGGTTCAAGATATGATCCAATTTATACAAACTGGTGAATGCCCATTAGGATTAAACAGAGCTAAAAGGAGATACTTCAAATTGCAGTCCATACCATATGTGTTGGTAAATAATTTTCTCTTCAAAAAGGATCTGAATGGTGTCCTATTAAGTTTCATTCACAGTCACCAAGTTGAGAAGGTATTTCATGAATTTCATGAATTTCATGAATTTCATGATGGAGCTGCAGGAGGCCACTTTGCTCGCAGAACTACTGCCTAGAAAATCATGAGAGCTAGTTACTATTGGCCCAACTTGTTCAAAGATGCATATTCCTGGTCAAGAAAGTGTATCAAATGTGCTCTATTTTTAGGAAAGGAAAAACTCCTTGCTATGCCTCTACATCCAATTCAAGTGGAGCAGCCCTTCATGAGATGGGGCATTGATTTCATTAGGCCAATAAATCCACCTTCCAGTGCTGGTCACAAGTGGGTACTTATAGCCATTGAATATTTTACAAGGTGGACAAAAGCGGTTGCATTGAAAGAAGCAAAAGAGTCTTCAATTTTGAGCTTCTATGAAGATATAATCACCAGATTTGGAGTCCTTGACTCTATCATATCTGATAATGCTCTTGCATTCATGGGATTAAGACTAACTAATTGGGCTATCAAACATGGCATTCATCTGAACACCTCCTCAAATTATTACCCTCAGGGTAATGGTTTAGCTGAAAGCACAAATAAGAACCTCATCAGGATCATTAAAAGAACCATAGAGGATAATCAAAGGACCTGGCACAATAGTTTAAAGAATGCACTTTGGGCAGATAGAGTGACCCCTAAGAGGTCTGTTGGTAATTCACCATATATGTTGGTCTATGGCAAAGAGGCAAGATTGCCCCTATCTATGGAGCTTCCAGCTCTAGACATTGTTCACCAATTGGAAATGCTTGAGGGACAGGACCCAATGTTTGTAAGGTATGTAGAGATCATGAAGCTCGAAGAATCAAGGGATAGAGCAATGAAAACTTTGGAGTATCATCAGCTCCAGAAAAAGAAGACATTTGACAGAAGGGAAACAACAAATACTTTTAAGGAGGGAGACCTCATGCTCAGGTGGGACGTTCTTAAAAGAAGGCCTAGCCATCACACTAAGTTTGACAATATGTGGACCAGTCCATTTATTGTCACAGACTGTAAGGAACACAATGCTTACCAACTAGCTACAACAGGGGGAAGTACTTCCTATCCCAGTTAATGGGATACACCTTAAGGCTTGTTTTCAAGTTTGATGGAGTTCCTCTTTTGTATATATTAGTTAAGTGTTATGTTTTTAATAAGTGCTTTCGCACCATGGCTCGTTTGTTTTATTGTTTTTCTCCTTTCCTTGGGCGTTGTTTCAACATAGTAAATATTTTTCTTTTCAGTTTCCCCTATCTTGCAGTTTTGGCAACCTTTTGTGTTCTATAAGTCTTATGCATTTTGTAACCATGTACCGAATGACATTTTTATTTGTTCTTTGAGCTTTCTAATGACTCCATACCCAATGGACAAGTTGTAGCTACTAGTTCTCATGTTTAGCAAGCAAACATCCCACAAAGGTTGCCAAAATTGTTGCCTATATTTCACCTACAGTTAAATTAGGCAAGATAATCATATGTTAGATCTTCGAGAGGCCAATGGAACATTCACATGAGGGCAAGGACTCTACATCTTTTGCTAGGTCATGGGGAACTCAGAGGGAGAAATTTCCCTAGGGAGATTCAGCATGAAAATCATCTAAGAAGAAAGTCGGTAGGACATTTCAAAGGTCTCGCCGACTAGTAGGGTTTCCATTAAGTTCGAGTGCTTCAAACCATATCAGCATGAGATCTCTTTCGGCATATAGTCTCGGTGACTGCTAATGTCTTGCCAGCAATAGTGAACCTTCAGTGTAGCTTTCAAGTTGCTGGGATGTCTCCCTGACTCCTAATGTCTCACTGACATATGAGGAGCCTCAGATGGAGAGATGCTTTCGGCATAAGAAGGTAGGCTTCGCTAGGAGGTCTTAGCGAAGGTTAAAGTCTCACCGAAAGGAAGTTAAAATGCATTCCAGGAGACACTAATGGCCTCTTGCTGACAGGTGAAATGAGGCCTTGCCAAGCTAAAGTGCCTTTGGCACAACCTCTTGCTGATAGTGGGATGTCTCCCCGACCAGTGGGGGTCCCACCAATGAAACATCTAGTATCGCTAGGAGTTGGGGTTTTTGCCATGGGGTCTTGGTGACTGTCCAAAGTCTCACCGATGGTGACAATACTTCGGCATAGTCTTGTGAGTTGGATAAGAAGTCTCCCCAACTCGGTGATGTCTCGCTGATAGTAAAGTGAATAGTTCGGCAGAAAATGAGGACCTCGGTGCAAGGACTGGGTGATAAAGGAAAGTCATGCTGAAAGGAAAGACCCTCACCAAAGCAAAGTACCTTTGATATGATATCTTCCCGACTGGCGGGAGTCTTAGCAAAGTGAGAAGATCTCAGGCAGACAGGAGGAGTTTGTCATGATGTCTCAACGACTGCGTCAAGTCTCACCGACCATAAAGTAAAGACCTCGCCAAAATAACTTGACATCGGCGAAAGGTCTTGCCAATATGATAATGTCTGGCCAAGAAAATGGAAGGGAGCTCAGCAGTATAACTTCTGGAGACATCGGCAAAGGTCTCCTCGAAATAGATGGTCTCGCTAGGAGATTGGATTTTCATCATGATGTCTCAGTGATAGTTTGAGTCATGCCGATAAGTTGCAGAGGACATAATCGCATCAGTGAGACACTTTCAGTGTCTTGCCGAGATGTGATTCTTTTCAAAAGAAGTTTTGACTGCCTACAGAGCCTGCGTGGAATATGCTTGACCAACTAGGAGGAGTAGAATAGAGCTGTGGCAGTCTGATTAGAATGAAGAATGTCAATGGGATGAATGCAACATGTATCTGTTGTGAGCTCAAGGCATTCAAGGTGTTCAGTGAAGGTGGTTCAAACAGGACACGATGCCAGGATCAAAATGAATGCGGTAGCTGTGAAATATCTAAAGAAGGCTTCCTTGGGGATGACTCTTCATAGTAGGGACACGCAGGGTTCTATATTAACTTAGTCGAAAAGACCTGAGGAGAGATAGATTTTTCTGAGACTAATATTTTGTAAGCCCTAAGGGGCCAACACATTTTTATATATAAGGATTTTTTTCCTTTTTGTAGATAGTTCAGATTATACACTCAGAAGAGTTAGTGATTTTTGGTCAATCCTTTCTCAACTAAATGTATGTTTTGTAACTCAACTGAAATCTAGAATGTAAAATAGATTTCACCTTGAAAAAAAGTATTAATGCTCTTACCACTCTCACTTTTGTATGTTAGCTTATGTATGTATTTCTGTGATAGTGTTTTTCTCAATCTATGTTCATACCATAAAGTTGTGAAGTCTGTTTCTTCCTTCTTGAGATATGTATGTAGATCAAACCTGTTAAGAGTGATGCATAAGTCTAATGGGGTCATGTTGAGTAAGTAAAGCAGCTGCAATATAGTTTTCTTAGTGTGGTTGCTTTCTGTTTTCATTCTTTGTATTTCTTATCAACTCGGTGTATCACCATAGGAATAGTTCAATATAGTTTCATTTTGTATGCATTTCTTCTCCGTTTACCTCACAAAGATCAATAGTTTAGGTGATACCCAAAGGAAGTCGGCCTTCTTTGGAGGTTCACTCCAATCTCAGGTGACCCACAGCCTTGGAGTGATCCAATGTTTCACTAGAAAGCTCAGTTTTACAACTTTGCATAGGGTGCATTTCTAGGTGACAACAGGTGTTAGATTAAATCAAATAAGGTTTTAGTTTATTTAATTTAATGTATAGACTTTAGAGATTTAATCAAATAAATTGACTGTTTAATTAAATAGGGATAATTAGATCTGATGGATTGATTTAATTAACAAAAGGGGTTGACTTAATTAGATAAAATGATTTATTCAACTAAGAGACAAAAATTGATGAATTTAATCAAATAAGGAGATTTGATTAAATGGTTAAACCAAGGGATGATTCAGGAAGAAATGATGTTAGTAGTCGGGATCATATGCATAATGTCAATCAGTATATTTTACGTGTCTACACATAGTTTTCATCAATTTCATAGCTAGGTTATGGAAACATTTATCATGGAGCACCATTGTTCATCTTCAAGCTTGCAAGGAATTGGGAAAGGGCTATTTTCCACATCAAAATAGCACCAATTCGCCCATGGGATTGAGAGTTTGAGCATTTGAATAGGATTTAATAGCTTTTTATTTGTGTTCTTCACTTTATTTCTTGTTTTCATGCTTCAAATGAATCTTATGGGGAATGATGGTTTTAACTTGCATAATGGACTAATATTGTGTTGTTTGTTTTTGTTTCTATAGGTCTAGATCCACCATTCACATTTTGGCGCTAGGAGTGCGAATCTTGAAGAATTAGCATGTTTTTTGACCAAAATTTCATTGTTTTTTGAGTTTTTGTGTGTCTACAGGAAACTACACTAATGCCAAGGCCAAACAACATCGCTATTAGTCTAGCAGCACTATTTAGCAATGATATCAAACTTCAAACTATGACATTAAAGTCATTTTTCATTTAGCCCAGGCCAACCAAACTCCAAACAACACCACTTGGTCAAACAACAATACAATCACAGTCTCTATTTCTCCACAAAACATTGCTAGTTTCACTAGAGCGCCACTGACCTTCTTCAAATTTCACCACCATCGCAGATTGCATTGTTGGGGTGGGGTAAAAGGAATATTTCAAGTTCTTTCAACATGTTCTTTTTCCATTTTGATCACCTTTGACTTCTAACTGGTTTTTGGCCCCTATTTTCTGTAGGTTGAAGTGATCAAAAGGGGAAGGAGGAAACAAAAAAAATACTTCTTATGGAATCTTCATTTTATTGTATCAAGTGTTTTTAAACATTTTGGGGAGCAATTCTAATCCCATTTCTAAGGACTTTGTCATCTTCAAGCTTTTTAGGACTCAATAATTTTTGTTTGGGCTTAAAAAGAACAAATCAAATGGATTAAAAATAACTTTAGGAACTTACTAGAGTTTGTTTTAGGGTTTTAAAATTGAACAAGCAAATTTCACATTTTAATCTTGGTGCTTAAAAAGAATCCACTATTGCTTTTGGAGTTAAAATGAACATGTTCTTTTTGTGCTTTGTAATCTTTTGTAGAAAGTAATATCACTTAAAAGGTGTGTGTGCTTCTCTCACGCTTCACGAAAATCTTGAGAATCAAAATTATTTTGGTGATATTAATTTGTATAAAATATTTCCTCCACACTTCAATTGGGTTTTTATAATTGAACAAAATCTTGCTAGTGTGAGTGGAGTATATCACACGTGGTCTCTCTTTGTTCATGTAAACAAAGATCGATTGAACTACAGATGTTCTTGCTAGCTTTATTTTACCCTTAGAGGAGCCTTCCTAGGAGACACATCCAAAATGAGAACTCGAAGGTGACTCCAACCAATTTTTCACTCGAACCGGTATATAAATGGATAAGACTAAATTGTCAAGTCCAATGTTATGTAGGCCTTAGCTGTACAATGTCTTTTAGAATGGGGTACTACCTTAAAAAGTATAAGAGCCCCTAGTAGGATTGATTAAAGCCTTTAGTGGCCTATTAGATGCTCACAAGGTGCCATCTCCATGGTCACCCTGACTAAGAACCAATTTGTTTAGAAGCCCAAATCCTTATCTATTTGTTGGTGCAAGAGGTCAAACGTCTGAAGCCACCCCACATTTTTTTGGTTCATGTAGAGATGAGAAGTTCGTCATGGGATATTCATGATAACTGAAGCTTGGCTATCCTAAGAAGTGTGTGCCGTGGAAGGGAGCCAGTGTGGTCAAGCTTCTATTCATCCACTTTGAATAAGCGTAACTAGATTTATCCAAGTGGGGATTCAATAAATATTGTCTCTTGACAATCCACAGGTTTGTGCATTTTCTTAGAATCAAAATACTTTGCTTGGATCTTAAACATCGGAAAACAAATATTCAACCATGATAAAATTTCAAACCATTTAGGGGAAGCAAATACCTTTGAAAAAATCCAAGTGCTATTGATTTCCCTAGGGATTCTATCCTTAGAGGCTTCTAAGCATTTGAATTTACATCTCAAATTTCTTTCACTAAAGTCAACATTAGGGAACTATTGCCTTAATTTCCTTGATATTTCCACATAATGGACTTTGTGGGATGAGAAGAAATTGGGACTTTAGACATTTAGTTTGAAAAGCTAATCAAGAAAGTGTTTGTGGTAAAAATAACTCATTAAGCCAAGATAAGAAACAATTGGACCCCACACATGTGCTCTTTCAAATGATTTCCCAAAAGATCAAAATCTGAAAACCAAAATCCAAAGGTCTTAGTCAAAAAGCTCGCAAGAAATGTTTGTCTATGCTTTATGAATTTAGAGAAAGATTTACCTTCAACTTTTACAAATGTGCATCAAGGAATAATCCAAATTTGTATTCATTTTACTATTGTCAAAATCCAACACTTTTTCAAAGGTTTGAGTATCTGACATATGAAGTATTAACATGTTCTTCAAAGCCTAGGTCTAGTAAACAAAGTCTCTCTAAGTCTCTTAGGATCAAAATCAAAACCTTCATTCAAACAACTCTTGGAAATCTTGAAAAAATTCTTCATGCTAAGCTCTAGGAAAATCCTCTTGAAATCAAAATCGAAACCATCTTGTTTGACTAGGTGTGTGTAGATGAATCCTTCTTTACACACTTAGTCAAATTATCATCTTGTGGAAAAATTTAATCTAGGACAACATCCAACCTCTTAGATTTTATGAGTTAAAATATCCAAATCCAATACAATCAAAATCAAACCAAACCAAATCAAAATCAAGATCCAAAATCAAATCAAACATCAATCTAAAAGTCCTAAAGTTTAGTGTCTCCTTCAAGTTTTCCTAAGGGTTCCAATAATTCAGCAATCATCCATCTTTCATTATCTCATCACCATCTTTGATCCTTAAAATATTATACTTTCTTTTTTCTACCTAAAGTTTAGATAAATCAAAGAAATTAAAGGTTCACCTCCCATTCCTAAAAATTGATCCTCATTTTATGCTCCAAACTAGATCTCAACATAAGAAGAACATGGAAATGAGCAAAGAAACACCCACTTTGAGTGACTTGAGTCAAACTGCAACTGAAATGAATCCCATTGGATGTAACAATCCCACACTCAATCTTCCTCCACTCCCACAAGATCATCAAGAGGAAGGTGGCCAAGTGGAAGACATCACCAAAAATGTTTTAGGGATGACTCAAGATGAGACTATTGAAATGGTCCAAAATCTCGAGACTCACAAAATTGTCAATGCCATGATGAAACTTAATCCCTTACAATACACGCTAGAATTGGCAAAAGAAGGGGTTAAAATCCCTTATAATTTTGATGTAAGCACTATTGTGGAGAAGCCTCCTGGGATTATGCCCCCAATATCATCACACCTCCATTCGAAAGCATCACTCAAATCATCCCACAAATCACATCATCCATTGCTCCAACTCAACCTATTGTTAACAAGAGAATCTCATTGCTTCATGCTCTTCAAACAAATCCCCTTGTCAACAACCAAAACTTGGATGAAAACACCATCTTGGTTCAATCTATCCCATTGAATCCGCTACATCCATACGTTCCACTTACCTTTCATGACCCCAACAACCCACCCTCCTTTCATTCAACACTGATATATCCTCTTAACATACAAACCTCTCTCCCTATGATCTCACAAGGAGAAGGTGGGCTATTTGGACAAGGGAGAATCTTCGACCCCTCATCATCATCATTCCCTCAAGGGAAAACACCACTCATTTTTCCACAACTTCCACCTTTTCCATTAACATCCACACCACTCCTTGGTTTAGGGAAACCCCCTTTATCACCCATCAATCAACAAAATTTGAACAACCCCCCAATCATAAATTGAAACATCATACCAAATCCTCTGATCTTTCCATTGATATTTCAACAATAGGTGAAAACCATCCAAGCAACCCAAGCAATCATCTCACCATCCATATACATTCTCTCTCAAGGACCAAGCATATCAATCACACCATCCACTACACAAATCCCTATCATCAATACAATGAAACCTCTCATCACAAAAATGAATGCCATTCTGATTCCACCATAACCACCACCTCCAAGACCAAACATGGCCAACTAATATAACATCACGTTGCAAGAAGCTCAACAAGCCTATCAAAAGTAACTTTAGTAGTTCCAAGCTCAACAAGCACAAAACACACAAGTTGCACAACAAGCTGCTCAACAAGTGCAAAAAGAACAATAAGCACAATAGGCTACCCAAGCTCAAGAGTTTTTGCAACAACAACAAGTTTCCCAAGCTAACCAAGCTGCACAAGTAGCTCAAGTGGCTCAATTTGCACAAGCCACACAAGTTGCACAGGCTACCCAAGCTACACAAGCTGCCCAACAAGCACAAGCTCAAGCTCAGGCACAATACCAAGCTCAACAAGCACAATACCAAGTTGATCAGTAGCAAGAATATCAATAAGCCCTACAACAGTATAAAGCACAACAAGAAGTAGCCAATTACTAGCCCAACAAAAAGTATTGCTAGCACAACAACAACAAGACCAACAACAAGCATTGTTCGAACAATAGCAGCAAGAACAACAACAAGCATTGTTGGCACAATAGCAAATGCAGGCATATCAACAAGCCTTGATCGCACAATAGATCTTGAAAAAAACTCCCACCAACATACCCAACACTCCAACCATCACTTGAACAAATTCACCACCTCAAAACATGTTCACTTCGCCTCCCGATCCACAAAATGATGTGATGGCACAAATCAAGTTGCTCTCGCAGCAAGTGCTAGACCTCCAATCAGGGAAAACAATGAAGAAACCAAGAAATTTGTGCCCCTATCCATTTGACAAGAGCCTTACGATGGTACCGTTCCCAAAGGGGTTTGAAATCCTTACATTCAACACGCATCATGGGATGGGAAACCTTGAAGATCACATCAGGGAATTCCAAGTGCATTGCATGGAGGTCACATATGATGATACATATATTATGTGGCTATTCCCTCAAAGCTTAGATGGCCCCGCCATGGAATGGTTCTCTCACCTTCCTTAGGGAATCAAAAAGTTCCAAGAGATCATGGATGCATTCATAAAGAACTATGCATTCAATATAGGTATGGATGCAAGTCTAGAGGAACTATCTGCCCTTAAAAAAGCTAAGAGGGAATCATTCACTTCCTTCCTGCAACAATGGTAATCCAAGACCAATAGGAGCAAATGGACCATGCCAGAGGAACAACAAATTTACACCATCATTTCCAATCTTGAGAAAACCTTGTCATTCCATCTTAAGATGAAATGTATCACCACGTACAACCATTTGATCCTCAAGGTGCTAAACATTGAACAACCCTTATTGCACAGGGGGAGACATCCACATATCAAGAACATCAAGATAACCACCCATCCACTAGCTATAATGAAAAACCTCGCATGTAGGTGACAAACAAAAATGTCACCAATGATGGTGTGGTGGATGCCAAATTCATAATCAGTGTTCCAAAAAAAAACATGCAAACATACAAAGAACCAAAAAACAACTAAAATAATACCCAAGCTAACACAATATCACAACCACCCAACAATCAAGTTAACAATCTAAATAATCAAAGGGGACCACCCCTATGAAAAAAATATCCCCCTAAGAGAAAGTACACTACCCTTAGGGAACCAATTGAATCGGTCATGAAGAAACTGGTAAACGAGAATCTCATCAAAATTCCCACTTATGAGAATTATCAAGAGCACCAAGTGAAACTACCATGGTACAATGAAAATCACATTTGCAATTTTCATAAAATCAAGGGGCACACAACAACCAATTGCATGAGTCTAAAAAAATTGATCCAAGATCTCATCAATGACAAAGTCATAAACGTTGAACAACCAGCTAGAAATTAGGACCTTAAAATATACATGAATCCGATGTTGGATCATAACAAAGGGAAAAACCATGGAAAGAAAAAGTATGACAATGTGAACCATGTGTACAATCATGTTGTTGCATCCCTAGACCAATGGGTCACTATTGTTGACATCAAGGGATCCAAAGCTAATTGTGGAGTCACCACATGCGGTGGAAAAGTTACCATTGTTCGGTCATCATAGCCACCTAGAGCATCCACCTCAAATCTAAAATTCATTCCTAATGGTTACAATGTATTGGACTAGTTGAAAAGAACCCCCACTCAGATCTCCATCATGCAATTACTGAAGATATCACCTACACATAGAAAAATCCTAGAGGAAGCATTGGCTTCATCCACCATCCCGTGGATCTTGATGCTGAACATTTCCAGGCTATGGTCGGACACATCACCACCCCAAATCTCCTAAATTTTTTTGATCAATAATACCCCACCCAACCATCTCATAATCATGTGCTCCATCTTGAATTCCTCATCCATAAAAACAAATTCAAAAGGGTCTTGGTGGATGGGGGTGTGGGTCTAAATATCTATTCACTCAAATTAATAAAGAATCTGGGATTCTCTGAGGATGCTATTGAAAAGGGTAAAGGTATCACAATTAGAGCATATGATGATCAGGAAATATTGTCTCAAGGCACTATTCAACTCCCTATTCAAGTAGGGCTATCCATCATGGAAACCACATGCTAGGTCCTTGACCTTGATTTTATCCTCTTGGGGTGTCCATGGATCCATGGGATGCAAGCTATCACATCCACTTTCCATCAATGTGTCAAATTCCCATATCAAAATCAAGAGGTCATAGTCCATGGTGACCTTGAGCCCTTTTATTACTACAAGAACCTGAAAGAAAAATACTATAAAATCCCCTAAGTCCCAAAGAATGATGAAGGCCCTACAACTCCATATGTAAACCCAACTACCTTGGCCTCCACCTCTGAGACAAAGACACCCACCATTCTTGATATAACCAAAATAAAGGTCATTATCCAAGGCAATGGGTGTGGGGATTATAAAATGAAGAAAAGTTCTTTCGTAATAGAAGAGTTACCTCAATCTCCTACGTCTCACAGTCAACCCCAACCGATTGAAACATTCTCCCAAACCTTCAAAGAAGACCCATCTAGATTCAGATGTTGGGGAGATCTAAGTCAGGAAATAGTAGATGAAAAATACATACCAAGCTCATTGTACCAAGATGAAAGGGCCGCTCCTAATATCCCCATGGATGAGAGCAACAAAGGACTACATATGATGCTTGGTATGGGCTATAATAGAAATAAGAAACTGGGACAAAATGACAATGGTATTCTATTACCTCTCATTTTAAAGAAGTGTATGAGAAATATTGGCCTCAGATGTACCCCTCCGAAGGTAACCATACTTGGAAAAGGTTCCTTGGTTAGAAAGGTCAAAACTTCCCCTCAGCTATCAACATCTGCCCTTCAGTTACCAATATCCATAGGTTGAATCATAGATAACTTTACCTTTGGCACAATCAATGTAGGAAGTGATGAGGATCCCATAACTGACTTACCCATTCTTTTCAAGGATTCCTCCCTACTCATGATTAGTACCTTTTCTTTTAAGACCAATGACCAAACCCATGAAATAAGCCTAGTCTATCCCCAACTCATCAATTACAACCAATGAGGACCACCAATTTTGGACACATTTGAAAATGATGAGGCACTCTTAGAATTCATGGGATTATGGGATACTATACCATGTAGAGATCACAAAGTTGGGTTTGACATCATACTAGACACACATGCCTATTATGGGAAGACGATTGAATCCTTCAATCACAAAAGTGAAAATCTGAGAATAATCTCTAAGTCTTTGAGTGAAAACCACACTGTGGCACTGTTTGACCCAAAAATAGTAAAAATAAAGGATGCATCCAATGGTGAAAACCTCATTGAGGCACCGGAGGATGAAGGATTCAATCTTCCCCTTAGTGCCATTCATCAGGAGAAGTCAACGGTCTTAGCAAAGAAGTGTAATCTAGTCAACCTGGGAACAAAGGAAATGCCATTTATCACCTTCTATGTTGAATCACTTCTAACAAAAGAGCAAGAACTCCTAGTTGCATTCCTAAAGGAAAGGAAGATTAAATTTGTGTGGACCTATGTCGACATGCCTAGGCTTCATCCAAAGGTTGTGGTTCACCACCTAGCTATATATCCTAAAGCAAAGCCAGTAAGACAAAAGCTAAGGAAGATGCATCCCCAAATTGCATTATTGTTCAAGATGGATTTACAGAAGCTCTTGGATGCAAGATTCATATGGCCGATTGATTATCTAGAGTGGGTCTGGAATCTTGTACCTATTTCAAAACCCATTGGGGGAATTTGCATTTGCATGAATTTCAAAGATTTGAACAAAGCATGTCCCAAGGATGAATTCCCTCTTCCAAACATTGACATGTTCATGGATATAATGGTAGGACATGAGATGCTATCATTAATGGACAGGTTCTCAGGATGTAATCAAATCATGATAGCAAAGGATGACCAACACAAAACAACTTTCACTTGTCCATGGGGAACATATTGCTAGAATATGATGCCATTCGAGTTAAAGAATGCGGGAGCTACCTATCAGAGGGAAATGAAACTAATATTTCATGATATGATTCATAAAACTATGGAAGATTATGTAGATGATATATTGGCTAAGTCAAAGAAACATCAAGATCACATAACAGCTCTAAGCTCTATCTTTGACCGGCTAGAAAAATACAAGGTCTAACTAAATCCAAAAAAGTGTTTCTTCAGGGTACAATTAGGCAAGCTTCTAGGGTACATTGTATCCATGAGAGGAATCAAGGTAGACCCCACCAAATTCAAATAAATCCTTGAAATGGAGGAACTGAAGACATTGAAATAGCTAAGAGGCCTACAAGGAAGACTCTAGTCCATCTGCCAATTCATAACACAACAAGAAAACAAGGCTATCCCATATTCTAATCTACTCCATAAGGGTGTAGCATAAAAATAGTACAAGAAATGTGATCATGCCTTCAATAAGATCAAGGAGTACTTACTCACACTGCCAATTCTCATACTGCCAATTCAAGGAAAACCTTTGATCATGTACATATCGGCAACAACAATAGCTCTCGGTGCTCTCTTAGCACAACACAATGAAAATGGGAAAGAGAGAGCTATTTATTACATCAACCAAACCATGGTGGGACACGAGTTGAACTACACACCCATTGAGAAATATTTCTTGGAAGTCATGTTTTCTACACAAAAATTTAGACATTACATGCTAGCACATCAGATAAAGCTCAATGTAAAGATAAACCCACTCAAGTACCTACTTTCTAAAGCAACACTCACAGACCAAATGGCTAAATGGGTTATGATCCTGATAGAGCACGACATTGAGTATGTGGAATGGAAGGCCATTAAAGGACACGCAATTGTAGATCATCTAGTAGAGGCACCGATATACTCAAAGAACCCACTTTTATCAGAATTTTCCAATGAATCAATCTTCAACCTAAGTGTAGTAGATCACTGGAAAATGTACTTTGATGGATCCTACACACAACATGGGTCAAGAGCAGGGATCTTCTTCATCACTCCAGAAGGGGATTTCATACCAAAATCATACAATTTGTCATTCCCTTGCACAAATAACATTGCAAAATATGAGGCTCTTGTCATAGGGTTGAAAATTGCAGTGCAATGGTAGATCATGGCACCTAAAGTCTGCGGGGATTCACAACTCATAATCAACCAGGTTAATGATTAGTATCAAATGAAGGATGAAAATTTGACTCCATACAAGAAGCTGGTAGAAAGCCTCAAAGAATTCTTCATTGATATCACATTTGAATAGCTACCAAGAGAAAATAACAAAGTGGGAGACACCATGGCAACAATTGGATTGCTATTGGATATCCCAAGCAACATCCCAAAGAAATAATTCCTTGTAGATTAGCTTCTCATATTTGCATTTGAGGTACTAAAGTCTAAATTTTTGTGTGAAATTGTTGGTCTTGGTGATCCCTGGTATCATGATATATACACCTACTTGAGAATAGAATTCCTCCCTACTGATATAACCCCAAACCTCAAAAGAGCCTTTGTCAAGAAGTCATCCTATTTCATCATCCTAGGAGATACCCTATACTATAGAAGCATTGAAGAAACCCTTTGAGTGGTATGACCTTGGCTAAGAAATTGCTGAGGACTGGGTACTATTGACCTACAATAAAAAGGGAAGCTCATGATTATGTCAAAAGGTGTTTGCATTTTCAACATGGGAATCTCATCCATGCACCAACTTAGGAGCTCCACCCAATAGTTACACCTTGGACCTTTTCACAATGGGGGCTTAATCTCATCAGAAAAATCACCCCCACCTCATCCAGTGGACATAAGTTCATCATCATTGCCACTGCGTACTTCACAAAGTTGGTGGAAGCCATCCCCATGACCTATATCATAGGAAAGTAGATATCAAAGTTCATCTTGAACTACCTAATTTTCCACTATAGGGTTCCTGAATCCATTATCTTAGATAACGAGACACCTTTAAAAAACTAGGATGTTTGAGATCTATGCCAAAAGTTCAATATCCAACATTGCTTTTCCACTCCATACTACCCCCAGGGAAATAGTCAAGTTGAAGCTACCAATAAGACCATCCTAAAAATCCTCAAGAAAATAATCAATGACGTTGGTTGTGACTGACACCTACAATTGAATCCCACCCTATGGGCCTACTGAACAAGTATCTACACACCAATAGGTGATGCCCCTTTCTCCCTATTGAGATCGCTCCCATCCTTGAGAATATCATTGCAAAACCTCATCACAAATGAAGAATATCAGGTGTCAAGATTAAATGAGTTGGAACTATTGGATGAGTGTGCATGGATGCCTTAAACCATTTGCAAGTCTACCAAAACCATCTCAAGTGGAGCTACAACAAGAAGATCAGGAGTCAGACCTTTCAATTTGTAGAGCTTGTGTTGAAGGAGAATTAGAAGAATGTTCCAAATCTAGACAACAAGGGAAAATTTGAACCCAATTGGTTGGGACCCTTCATCGTCATAGCAAGCTACAAGTTAGGGGCATATCAACTATCAACGCCTGAAGGGGAACCTCTGTAGGAGCCCATGAATAACTCCCATCTCAAAAAAAATTATGCCTAATATTTCAAGGTGTAAAACCAAAAATCCAAAAAAAAAGAAAAAACCATAAAAAAAACTAGAAAAGGGATTAAAAACAGTAAAGAGAAAAATCGTCCTCTAGTGAAAACCACTTTGGTGGTGCTTTTGGAAAGTACCTTGGTGAAAACCTAGAAAACAAGTGCCTTGTGTAAATAAACACTCTCCATCCATCATGATCCCTATAGCTTATTCTACATCATTCATCTATCATACTTCCATCACATCCTTTCGTCATCCATCTACATTCACATCATAGCTTGATCCTGTGTTCTTATCATGATCCATCCAAGTACTACTCGACTCATGTCCAAGGTCAGTTTGTCCTACCTATATTGGAGTAGTCTATTGCACCAAGTTGGGGGCATGTTCTCATTGGATCAGATTTTTGTATATTCTTGAAGTCTTCCCAAAATCAAAAAATCCAAAAAACATTCAAAAAATCTGAAAATCCAAAGAAAATTAAAATCCCAAAAACAGGTCAAAAAGTCAGTCGAAAATGTCAAAAAGTAGAGTCATCTTGTTGAACTACAAATCTTTGAGCTCTGAATGTAGGCAAGGTTGATCTTTGATCATCCCCTGAGACAAATAGGTCAATCCTTTAGGAGTCTGTCATAATAAACTAGCAATCCATTTGTTCATATCTCATCAATAATTGAGTTTGTGTTAGTCAAACTACATGGTCTCTATGTGTATAAAGTAGGAAAGGATAATATTTGATCAGTCCCTAAGGGCCCTAGGATAGGTCTTTAGGTTAGTCTCTTGGTCAAAATCTCAAAAAACCCCAAAACATTGGAAATTTTGAAAATCAAAACATTTGTAAAACATCTCAAAAATACCAAAACCAACCTCAGAACATTTCAAAAAAACCAAAAACATTCAAATATTTGAAAAAATCCATCCTTCCCATCTCACCTTCACCCACAATAAACATCCACTCACAATAAATCAATCATCATCTTCAACCTTTGGTGAAACATTCAAAAACAGGTCTAGCAGGTTAAAAGCGAAAACTCAAACATCAGGGTCTCAATTCTAGGTTAGTAAGTAAACAAGTTGGTCAACTCTTGGTACTAATATCTCATCACCCATTTTTTCCCAAATCATCTAATAACATCATGTCCTAGGATGCATCCTTCCTACAATGGACATAAACATCATGCATCATTGTAGTTTAGTCTTGGCTAGTGGTATGAAGAACATTAGCATGTTTGTTTTCTTGATCTTTGTCTTTTAACTTATCTTATTGCACTAATTTTGATGAACTCTCGATGATTTCCAAGAAAAAGGATTTAGAGAGAAAGGAATGGGGCAATGATTATTATCTTTTTATCTATTGCACTTGTTGGATGTTCTTGTAAAATAACCTTCGTCATGTGTGCTTTGTTTGGTTTGTAGGGAGGATGTTTTAGGTGTCTCGTTGACCACATAGGAAGGCTTTCCTTTCTATATTTTGGTCTAAGATGTTTGAAATATATTAACTACATTTTGAATAAGGTTTTGTATGTTAGGGGTGAACAGGAGTACTCCTATCTGATAGTTGAGTCAAAGTCCATAACACTAGGTGCAACGCCATCCTGGTTCTTTATACCTTGATGCATTGTACCTACATGTTCTATCAAACATAAGGTAAGTAGCCCTTTTAAAATCCCAATTTCTAATAAGAAAATAATCATCATCATCATCTCTAATAAAGTAGGCTTGTGGGATTTTATTTATTTTTTCATCTTTGTGCTAACATGGTACCATGACAATTGATCAAAAACATCACTAATGCATCCATCCTGCATCCACAAACCATCAACATACTACATATCATCTATATCATATCATAAAAGGAAATACTGATCATCTCACATTGCATCTCTATTGGCAAGAGACACTACACAATTCATTTGGTATTTTCATTGATGGAAACCCTAGTTAGTGATTCGATCCGCATGTCAACATTTGATCATATTGGAAGTTAGAATGAAGATCAGTGATTATCTGTCAAGCTAGAATAGAGTATCCGACATAATTTTGTTCATTGATTTGTATACAATTCTCTATCATCATTTTGATTTTTAGATCTCAGGGAAGGTTTTTCGATGTATGGTCTATGTTATCCTTGAATCTTAGAGCCTTGTATCGATTTGTGTGCAAGTTAGAAGATCCGGTTGATTCATTTTCTATTTAATAGTGAAAGAAAGTTGACTAAGTGAATGTGGCATGTTGTGGATATTTGAGGAGTACTTGTTTAATTTTTTTTGTGTTCAAACATGTTGATTTGGGTCCTCACTATGCTGTGGAAGACTTTGGTTGGTGTGCATTGAAAATTATTTGTGGATCGAGCTGAAAGTTTGTAAATATTTTCTATTTTGTTGTAGTCGACATGTGGTTGATTAAATCCTTATTTGTGGATATATATAAGAGATCACTTATATCATTTTGATAGATGTACGAAGTGTGTTGGTGTGTGTTACAAAATTTAGAAGGATTGTAGAGTGATTGTGCACAGTTTCACTTCTGCAGAAAAGGATTTGTGATGCGAATTAAAGCAGACATAGTAGAAGAGTAGAATTAGATAGAAGGTCAAGAAAGTGATTGATGTTCTTAACTGGAACTAAAATCAGGAATTAGAAGATGTTATTTTCTTAGTTCAAATCTTTTGGATGTTATCCAAATGTTTTTGTAAGGTAGTGAGTCTTCCTTTTGTATTTGAAAAGTGAGCTCTAGGCAGTGTGCCTAAATTCATGTGAATTCCTTTTGTAAACACTTATTTGAGTATAATCAGATCATATTGTGGATTGACCTATACTGTGGTTTTTCCCCTAATAGGGTTTCCATGTAAAAAATCCTTGTGTTATGGTGTTGAGGTTACGCTTTTTTGTTCATGCATCATTCTTCTAGTTCAAAGTTATAAGTGCTTTAAAGATTAGATTAATACAATTAAAAATTGTAGAACATTGATTCAC
The DNA here is from genome assembly GCA_007258455.2 of Sequoia sempervirens. Taxonomy (NCBI): domain Eukaryota; kingdom Viridiplantae; phylum Streptophyta; class Pinopsida; order Cupressales; family Cupressaceae; genus Sequoia; species Sequoia sempervirens. The sequence continues at coordinate 414,171,084 of VDFB02000003.1, forward strand.
CCCCCCTCTCAGTGTTTCTTGATTCCAACAATTGGTATCAAAGCCTAGTTCCTCGAAAGAAGTTTAAAAGCTTGGGGAAGATCTGAGAAAGTGATTCAATGGATTTAAGTAGTCTTCAAACACAACTTTTGGTTGCCCTAGATGATCTTGATCAATCAAAATATGAAGTCTGGGAATTGCAAGCAAATGTCATGAATGCTGAAAAATTATTTCAATCATTGAAAGATAAAAGCAATAAGTCCAGGGAGAAGAGAAGGGAACTCTATGATTAGATCAAGCAGAAAGAGAGTAAAATCATTTAAGATGAACAACTAAGTCAAGCCCTAAAGGATAAGATAGAATAATGTGAATTTTTTTCCAGAGATAATGCAGTTCTAAAGCATGAGATGGAATCTATTATGATGAGGATGACCAGGGAGATTGAAGACAGAAAGAAGAATGAAGAGAATCTTGCTTAGTCCTTGAAAGAGAAATATGAAGAAATCAACTGAATTACTGATGGATTCAATCAGTTAGAGCTTGAATTGGAACAATTTAGAAATAATGAAGAAGAGCTTGAAAAGTAGATTGTTGATCTCAAAGATGAAATTTATACTACAAATGAATTCAAGGAGAAGTTCAAGATTAGCTCAACCAAGCTTGATGAAATGATTAAAATTCAGAGGACTAGAAGTGACAATCGAGGTCTTTGATATGAAAAAGGAGAAAGCTCTGGATCTAGACAAAGGAGATTTAGGCAAGGAAATCATATGAACAAAGCTAGAAGGTATCTAGTAAGACAACCTAATGCTCAGAGGTTCAATGGTTACTATTTTTTTTGCAATAAATTTGGTCATATGGCGGCTCAATATAGAAGTAGAATGAATCCAAGTGATCCATCATTCTCTGATCAATGCTTTAATTGCAATAAGTATGGTCATAAGTTAGTTGAATGCAAAAATATGTCAAACAACTTTTTCAATAGAGATGTCAGATGTTATACATGCAATAGATTTTCCCATATTTCTAACCAATACAAATCAAGATAAAATCAATGGAATAATTGGTCTAGACAAAGAAATGTTGTGTGCTATAATTGTAACAAATCTGGTCACATTGCTATATTTTGTAGAAGCATAAAGGGTCTGGTAAATCAAAGGAAAAACATGTATGCAAAAGGATGAAAAGGGAAAAAGAAAAGTTACAAAAGATGAGATCAGGAAGAAAATGAAGAAGATATGGGTGAAGAGGTGTCCTTCTGATGTAGGAAATGATTCCACACTAGAACCAAGTTCTGGAAATTCATATGAGAATTAGTTTAAGGCCTCTGGCCTAGGGGGAGTTCTCAAGAAAATCTTTTAAATCCTCTATCAGTAGTTGGAACTAGAATGTGGTAGATTGCAATGATTGCATTAGTGATGTGCAAATGTTTTGGAATGTCCTGTGTAGAGAATTTATGCAAAATTGAAGGTCCGTAGAAGAATTTTCTTTTATAGCCCATTAAAATAGGGTATCCAAAAGACCTAGGGTAAAAGCATTTACTGTGATGAAAAAGGTTAGGTGCACGAATGATAAAAAGTCATTTTTATCTCTCATTTGTCACATTGCATTTCAAGAAGAAGAAGGTTGGAGAGCTCTGAAGTGAACTTTGGAAAATTTTGGTGAAGATTCAAGTCTGAAGGTGATTTGACAATCAAAACCCTAATCCGAAAAAAGGTATTTATTCAAAAACTTGTGAATTTGAAAATTTTGGAAATGGTTGCTCTATTGGTTGTGGATATCAAGGATAGGCCCCATTTGAAATTAAAATGAAACCCATTTAAATCCATCAAAACAAAACCTTTAGGTCCATTTTCCTCCATATTGTATGGAATTTTGCATATCGAAGATATTAGGGCATACATTCATGCAAATGTTGAAGAGTTAGGAAGCTCCTAGTTGCAAAATTTGTACTCCAATCACATTGTGGGAGAAGATCTCCATGTAAAACCTGAATTTAAGACTTTGAAGGAGAAGAAATTCACTCAGATTGTGAAATTTCCTATATTTGAAGAGAACAATTGGGTTTGGTATATATTGAGTCGAGTGCATACCGAGTTTATGTGGTTAAGTCAACTTTTTAAGATTAAAAATGAAGCCATAAGGATTGTTAATGGTTTAAATTCAAGTGGTGGGTTGCCCACATTGAAACTTATGAAGAATCAAACAATCACAAATGCAACCAGTTTAGTGGTCGATAAGAGAGCTATGAAAATTGATGATAGTAGTGATGTGGATGTTATATTTTCCTCTATGGTCATTGGTTACAAAATCTATCACTCCAGCTAGGAAAATTCTATATCTGGTACATCAATCTATGTTGCATATCAAATGGTCAAAGGAAATGTAGATTATGACCTATGTGAGTTACTCTGGAGCTAGTTAATGGAGAATCTTGGAAAAATCAAGAAGGATAGAATGAATTCTTTCAAGTATGGTAATCTGCTATTGTGTTTGTTCTTTTATTTCATGCATGGAGTTCTAGGAGTTGGAAAAGTTCAATGGCAAGGTGATAAACTGATAACTATTCAAATTAGACACATCTTGTATGGAATTGGTGATAGTAAAGCTAGAAAAACTACTATCTGGGGTTATTTCAAGAACTTTCATAATGAAATGCAAGCTAGGGAAAGGATTCCTACATCTATTGTGGAGAAGTATAAGGATAAAATTTTCTTCACGGTTGATATTGATTAGTGTTTGATGGAAGCTATTGATCCTAGAATAGTGTGGATAATGCCTATGGGTTATGAGGTTGAAGAACACATTTTGGAGCTATATGCTCAAAACTTGCTAAGTAAACCTCAGGATCTGATAGAAGAAAGATTTGACACCTTTGAGGAAAAGAATATGGAAGTTCATACACAATTGAAGAAGCCAATGATAGTCTGGAAAGTAAGAAAGGAAGTTGAAGCTTTTGCAAAAAGGATGGGGATATCAGTTGAAGTTGTGAGGGAAGCTAGGAGGAAAAGAAAACAAGCTAAAGTAGGAGAGTCAGCTAGAACCAAGTCTGCTAGTCCAAAAAAATCATCTTCTAGATCTAATCCACAATTAGCTCTGCTCTCTCATCTGATCCTACAAAGAAGTCAAGCCCTGTGAAAGCTCAAGTCAAGAAATCTGGTAGAGAAGGAAAGAGGAAGAAGGACAAGAGTACAAGAGTCTATGTTGTTGTTTCTGAAGATGAAGAAACTTAATCTGGTGAAGATGTAAGAGAAATCAAGAAAAAGGGCTCAAAATCATCTAAATTCTCTAAGGACAAGCCCTCCAATGAAGAGAAAGCAAAAAAAAAGATGAAAACTGACAAATCAAGTATGTTTGTAGAGGAAGTGGAAAAATCCTTGATTAAGGATGGTAATCTTAGGCCACATTGTGAATGGTATGAAAAATTTGATAGTGTTGGTCAAACAATTCTTGAGGAAGCCACAATAAAGTATTTAAACAATTTCAATATGACTCTCATTGAAATAATGTCTGAGTTGCCTAAAGGGCTATATGAAGTTTTAGAAATGAAGAGAGTGAATGCAAGAACTGAAGAAGAGAAAATGAGAGAACAGATACTTTTCAATCTGTGTCTGGTGATGTCTTTAGAAGAGATGAAGAATATTCTAAATGAAGCTAAAAGGGATTTTAAGAGAAAGACAAGGGTGAACAAGTTGATGATTGGATAGATAGAAGAAGTTACAAAAGATACTGAGAAAATCCTAAAGGAAATTCTATTAAAAAATAGATACAATGTTGTTTTTGAAGAAGTGCATGTTGAAAATGTTCCATCTAGTATGGGAATTGAAGAGGAAAAATTTGAGGATACTTTGAATCCTCTTGACATGCAAGAAGCTGAAATTCCTATGGAGACTAAAGCTCCTAAAGTTGTTTCAGTTGAAGAAAAAGAGATTCCTGAAGAATCAGTGATTAAAGAAAAGAAGACTAAAGTAAAGGAGATTCCTATGGAAGCAAGAGACATTGCTAAGGCAGTGAAGGATTTTTTAAAAGAACAATAGGAGGAGTTTGATCCTGAATTGATTAAAGGTTCTATCAATTTGGCTACTTTATCTCCCATTGAGAAACTGAAAGTTGTATCATTTGCTCAGGCAAAGGCAAGGGAGGAGATTCTGAAATCTCATATTGAAGATGGTGAGCTACCAAATCTTGCATCTGGTATCTTGGAGAAGATCATTCCTTCATATGTCAAGGATTCATTTGATTCTCCATCCAATCAGCTGAAGAAGCTTGTTAATTATGTAAGTACTCACTTTGAGTCACTTGAAAAATCAGCTATGGATAAGGTTCAAAAGGAGTTTGATGCTAAAAGGTTTAGTAGGTTGAAGGGGATGATTGCAAATGATAAATATTTGTAGCTACCTTTGTGAAGAATATTCAAGGTACTTTATCTAAAGGTGGAAACATTTATAAGTCATGCTTATCATTGTCTAAGTTCATTGAGGACATTGAAAATAAAATGAAGGAATATGAGAAACAATTAGTAGATATCTTTCAAGCATTTTATCCTCTAACCATTTATGTTGGAAAGCAAGAAGGTCAAGTCATATCCCTGCTTGACAAAATCAAAAGTTTGAAGCATGAAGAAGACATAATTGTTGAAAGAGTTTGTGAGCGCAGAGGATTGATTGATCCTAAGATGGAGATAATGCTTAGTGCATTGAAGGAAGCACAAGATGCTATGGAGGTCAATAATCCAGCAAACCTGGAATCATCATAGATGTAATCTTACTTATTTTTTGGTCACATGACTATCTTTAAGAGTCTCAAAAAGATTTGGGACACTAGCTTAAGCCTATTGAAGAGTAATTTTGCAGACATATTCAAGTTTATGTACATTAGTGAAGCATTCTTATAGCATTTTTTATATTTTTGGTATGCGTATTTCATATCTTTTTCATTGATATCAGAGGGGGAGTATGGGACAGTGAAAAATTCCTTAATCATCTTAGGGGGATTTGAGTTTTGAATTTTTGAAAATTGGCGGTGTATTCATGTTGTTACTAATCTGACACTTAGTCATTTTTCACTAAGTGTTTCCATCAATGCCAAAGGGGGAGATTGTTGGAAAGAGACACTGCAAAATTCATTTGGCATTGTCATTGATGGAAACCCTAGTTAGTGATTCGATCTGCATGCCAACATTTGATCGTACTAGAAGTCAGATTGAAGATCAGTGATTGTCTATCAAGCTAGAACATAGCATCTGACAGAATTGTGTTCATCAATTTGTATGCAATTCTCCATTATAATTTTGAGTTGTGGATCTCAGGGAAAGTTTTTTGATGTATGATCTATGTTATCCTTGAATCTTAGAGCCTCATATCAATTTTTGTGCAAGTTAGAAGATCTAGTTGATTGATTTTATGTTTAACAATGAAAGAAATCTGACTAAGTGAATGTGGCATGTTATGGATATTTGAGGAGTAATTGTTTAAGTGTTTTTGTGTTTGAGCATGTTGATTTGGGTGCTCACTATGTTGTGGCCAACTTTGGTTTGTGTGCATTGAAAATTATTTGTGGATTGAATCGACAATTTGTAAATATTTTCTATTTTGTTGAAGCCGACATGTGGTTGATTAAATCCTTAGTTGTAGACATATATAAGATATCAATTATATCATTTTTGATAGATGTACAAAATGTGTTGGTGTGTATGAAATTCAGAAAGATTGTAGAGTGATTGTGTAGAGTTTCACTTGGGAAAAAAAGGATTTGTGATACAAATTAAAGCAAACATAGTAGAAGAGAAAAATAATCCATAAGGTCAAGAAAGTGATTGATGTGCTTAATTGGAACTGAAATCAGGCATTAAAAAATACTATTTTCTTAGTTCAAATCTTTTGGATGTTAAAATGCTTCTATAAGACAGTCATTCTTCCTTTTGTATTTGAGCAGTGAGCTCTAGGCAATGTGCTTGAATGCATGTGCATTCCTTTTGCAAACAATTATTTGAGTATACTCAGATCATATTGTGGATTGAACTCCATCGTGGTTTTTCCCCTAATAGGGTTTCCACATAAATAATCCTTGTGTTATGGTGTTCTAGTTGCTTGTTTTGTGTTCATGCATAATTCTTCTAGTTCAAAGTTATAAGTGCTTTAAAGATCAGATTAATAAATTTAAAAATTGTAGAACATTGATTCGCCCCCTCTCAATGTTCCTTGATTCCAACAATCTCCTCATTGCATAATATAGCTTGGTTATTCTAAGCATCTCATAAACCATACATTTTCATCCATTACATCATCATAAAAGCGTCATCATATCATATCATGGGCATCATCATATCATCCATTGTAAAAATCATAAAAGCATCATGTCATCCATATACGCATCATCATATCATACATAAAAAAGATACTGAAAAAGAAAAGGAATATGTCATACATCTCATGATCATAACATACATCATCATCCATTAGGTGCATAATATAGATCTATTAGTCTAGGCATATCATTTTCATTTGCATCCATATCATTTATACATCATCATCATAAAAAAGTGCATAGAAAAGATACTGAAAAAAAATAAAAATGCATCCATTCATAAACATCTGCATAATCACTGCATCACATCACATAATATAGAATCATACATACATCACATCACATAAAATAGAGTCTTCATCATGTCATCACATCGCATATAGAAAAATAAATACATCCATCTGTCATGCATAAATAGAATAGGAAACATCTCATAATCAAATTGAATCATATCATATATATCAATAATGTAACTAACATGGTACAAAGAATCAGAATCAAATGTGTATGTATCAATCAATTCCCATGAGGCTATAAAAAATGGAGCCTATGGATCTAAAAAAGAATAGTGTTGCTGATAAAAAATGGGAGCTATCCTTGATGGCTGCTCCCCTCACTCGCTTGCCTCTCAGGCTAATCTTGTCTGTTGTGAGAAGTTTGGAACTTGAGCCGCTGGAGGAACTGCCTATCGATAATGTACTCTATAGTACTATGCCTCTCTCACTACCTCCTAGTACATCCATGTTGGGTCTATCTTTCCCTATGATATGGCTGCCATGCTCTCTAGCTATTGGAGTCGACCCACCTCTTGTTCTAGCTGCAACTTTGTAGCCTGTCGCTACTATACAGCCTGATCTCACTCCACTATGAGGGCCTGGACCTACTATCAAGCCTAGTCCCTCTCCACCATCAATGTTGCAACCTATGCCTAAAGCTATTGAATAAGTGCATCCCTCTAATCTGGCTATGATGGTGGTGGTAGTGGTGGTAGTGGTTGATCCCTCTAGGGCGGCTACTATTGGTCCCTAGGGGCATCCCTCTGCTGGTGCCCATCTCTTTTCCCTCACTAGTCTGGAGGTGGCCTACCTCCTCCTCCATCTCTATCTCCATCTTTGTCTCCTCATCCTCCTCACCCTCCCCCCCACGCCTGCCCTATTTTCTGGCCTTTGGGTCTCTACCGTGGAAGGACTATCCCTAGCATTGTCAATTGAACTGGTGGTCTGAACCAGTCAATGTATACCTATGTGGTCCCTGGGTCTGGCTGCCCCTAATCATATGCCAACAACCTAGCTACTAATTTCCTAAATGAATCAACTACATCCTTTGGTGGGATCGTATGACCCCATGTCATCTCCCTAGTAGTTCGAGCAAAAATGGCCACATACTAGTCATCTGACCTATCCTGAATGTCACCAAACTACCTAGCTACTTGATCTAGAAAGTAGCACTCAATCATCGTATGCTCTCTTCCCTACATCCAATTGTCCTGCCTTGCATAAAAAAAAATTTGTACATCATCATACCATGCGAGAATCCCTAACCAAGGTTTCCATGTGAATGTAGTCATCAAGTCAATCACCCTCCTCTAGTGAGGGATGCCAGCCTATTTTGTGTGGGTAAATGTCATACCACCCCTATACCGCCAAACTGCTGGGTTGTAAGGCTCCACATAAACTACTGTAACCTACGGGTGGAGCAAACTCATGCAAATCATGATAAAGTGAGGCCAACATCACTGAATTCCATAGCTATGTTGTCACAGTATGCAAACTCGTGCAAATCCTGAATTCCATAGCTATGTTGTCACAGTATGCAAACTCGTGCAAATCATGATAAAGTGAGGCCAACATCACTGGTCCCCATGCAAAGCATCATCTCCTAAAGAGAATCCGCTCCCAAGCTAGACCCCATCCTGAGCTAAAGAACCTACCCCACTGATCTGGAGCAACAAGTCCTGACATAATTGTTGCGACAATAAATTGGAAGGTGAACACCCAACCTCTGTAACACTCAAGCTTGATCTGGCCCTTGGAAAAGACAAGCTCATCTAGCCTAATAATCTCATAGCATACATCCATTTTTGTGTACATGTCATAAATGACCCTCTCTGTGTGGATGGGAAATCAAAGAATCTGCTAGATGTCCTCTAGTGTGACGGTCACCTCACCGGTGGGAAAGTGAAACGACGATGTCTCGTTGTGCCATTGCTCGGCTAGCATGGTCATCATACCCAAGTTGTCCTAATAGTAGGTGCATACGCGAAATACCATAGACATATTGCTCCACGGTGCTCCTGAAGTAACTCATGAAATTAGGACAATCTACTGAGAATTGGGGATCGGTGCTCATGTGAATGTATGGGCTCTTTGTCCTCCTACACCCAATAAGGCTACAACGTCAAGTTTCGTAAAAAATAAAGATCTTGTTTGAATTTTTTGTGACCGAAACAACAAATGTGTCACTATTTGGAAACTCCAAATTGTGCCACTAGAGTCCCCAAATCATAAACTTTTATGTGGTGTTGTTGTTTGACTGCGCATCTGTTTGACCCAAAACCCTAGAATCCTAACTAACTCACGATGGCACCATTTGCATATGCGGCACCATTTGGAGTTTGACCCCTAAATCTCTAACTGTGATGCAATGTCATAAATTGCAATAGTGGGGTTGTTTAAGGCCGAGTGACACCAATTCTACCCTTTCAATGGTGCAAAACTACACAGTTGGACTAGTTTGAATTTCTAAGCCTAATAAATGCACACAAAAATAAAAACACAAGTTGGGTTAGGGTCACATACTGGTGGTCCTATGCTTGGAAGTCGCTAGTAGACTCGTACTCACTCAGAGATGTGTTGGGGAAGCACTCTTTGCACCATCTTGTATGAAGTTCAGGGCTCAAAGTCAAGAAATTTCTAAAGGATGAGTGTGCAAATGAATTGAAAGTGACCCCTTGAGGGTATTTAAGCATGAAAATTAGCGGTTTTTTACCCTGTTTAGCCATCAAGCTAGGGTTTTCTGCCCCCAACCCCTTTTTTGCTCAATTGAGGCTCGTTTTGCATCTTTTTTCCATGTTTTTGGCATCCGAGAGCCTTTCTAGACTTGTTGGGCACCTTGGCCTCTTTTTTCACGAGATCACCCAAAAATTCAAATTTTCGTCCGATCTCTCGAGGGGGTAGTATACCAACATAATTATTTTGTTGGGGTAGTAGTGGGGCATCCAAAAAAAATTAGAAATTTTTTGAATTTTGATCTCGACAAGTTTATTCTTTGAACCAGTGCAACAAGTGCTTTGCTTCAAAGAGGGGAAAATTTAGACACGTAAAATATACCGATTGATTTCATGCACCTAATCTTGATTTACTAACACCAATTCATCCTGAATCATCTCCTTTGCTAACCATTTAATTGAATAACCTTTATTTGATTAAATTCATCACATTTCATCTTTTAATTAAATAAATCAATTTTATCTAATTAAATAATTATCTTCTATTAATTAAATAAATCATTTTGTTTAATTAATCCTATATCCCTCTTTTAATTAAATAATTCATTTTATTTAATTAAGTTCTAAATTCATTCCCTTTAAATTTAAATGAATTAATCTTTATTTGATTTAAATCTAACACCATCCCCTTTTAATTAAATCAATCCAACTTTATTTAATTAATTTTAATATTCATTATTCCTCTCATTTTGATTTATTTAAATCTAAAAATCTAAGTCAAAATGTCAAATTAGCTAATCTTCATCTAAGTTAATCAAATCATGATTAATCCTAACACTAATCCATCAAATCCTCTAGATTTTGCAGTTTGTGCAAGTAAATCAATTTATTGATTTATTAAATTCTCCATTTTCATTCAAAAATGCATAATGTTGGAATATTCCTCAAATTTGAATTCTCCCCCAAAAAGGACTTGTCTATCCAACAAGGCATTAAAGGCCTATTACATGTCCTTTTTCTTGAGCCAAGTGGCATTAACTCGAGCCTTTCTTCTCCCTCCAACATATCACTTCTCCAAGTTCAAATATCCACACAATAGCATTAATGTGCACATTCATCAAAATGTGCTCCACCTCTATCCACTCACATGTTGACAAATGACATTATGCTATTGGTTGATGTTTTCTCCCACATTCATCCTTTTGGATCAATCTTCCATCTTTCTCTTCTATAAATAGAAGGCCCATTTACTAATTTGGGATCCACAACTTTATGCAACATCATTATCTTCATACTTTGAGAAATTTCATCCATTTTCATCTAAGTTTCATAGTTTTCATCAATTTCATAGCTAGGTTATGGAAACATTTATCATGGATCACCATTGATCATCTTCAAGCTTGCAAGGAATTGGGAAAGGGCTATTTTCCACATCAAAATAGCACCAATTCCCCCATGGGATTGACAGTTTGAACATTTTAATAGGATTTAATAGCCTTTTATTTGTGTTCTTCACTTTATTTCTTGTTTTCATGGTACAAATGAATCTTATGGGGAATGGTGGTTTTAACTTGCATAATGGACTAATATTGTGTTGTTTGTTTGTGTTTGTGTTTGTGTAGGTCTAGACCCACCATTCACATGAACAATAGGAATAAATGACTATCTTCCAATATTATAGCAGTATCATTATTATCATTGTGTTCTTAAGCTTGCTTCCCTTAGAAGGTCACTGCTCCTTTCTAGTGTCGTTAAACTTTCACAATGTTTCTAGCAAAACTCTCTTGAAAAAATACTCATTTCATGTTTAAAGGTCTTCGATAGCAATAAATATTGACAAGGGATGTATCATAATTTATCAGATAGTTTTTAGTGGTGCTTTGGATTTATGCTTTCCTCCACATCACTGCCACACCTATTGGCTCCATACTATGCATTCCAAGCTTTTCCTTTTGCACTATGATCTTACCTATTTTCATGCTTTGATCTTTAGGACAAAAAATACATTGTTGTGTCTCTAGGAGTCTCATTTCCTTTCACTTAACCATAGATTCTCTGTATAGCTCATGATAGCTCCTGATGTGATGGTACATGTTTTATATGGTGCTTTCATGGATTAACACATTAATGCATTTTTGTAATCTATTTTGATGCAAGACATTGAATTCATCCTTTATGGTTTCCTTGAGAAAGTATATGTCACTTATGATAGTGAATAATATGCCACTATCACAAATGATGTGTTCTTGGCTAAGTGAACCATAAGGAGATGGATTACCTTTCTATGCCTCATTAAAGCACAAAAAAATAGCATGTTGGGCTCAACCCTTGTGGGAACCACATTTTATCCCACATGCTTAAATCAGATGAATCAAAATAGAAATAAGGATTTCACCTATACCTGCACAAGAAGCAAACGTGTTAGATAAAAACTAAGCATATGATGGATGTGTTTGATTATGTTGTTTATTTTCCTAGACATCAATAGTAAGTTGTTTTAATGCAGATGAAGGTCAAGCTATATGTTTGCAGATATATAGATTAGTGATCTTTCATTTCTCTAACCAAACCTCATTTCACTCATGCAGGGAACCTAGGAGCAGCAAAGAGCAACAACTGGAGGTTGGAAAAACGTGAAGGACTAAAGTTGATGCAATACATACTCAACCAAGACTCACCATTTAGGAAATGACGGGTCACCCTTCTCTATATGTGCATTTATTTTATGCAAATGTAGAGCTTTTCTTTTATTTGCATTGAAATAGTCAGTCTCACGGCTTGTATGAGACATTATCTTTTTACATTATCAATAAAGATTACTTTTCATGAAAATATTGTGCAATCTTTCCTACATTATATGCATCTACATAAATGCAATCTAGTAATGTAATATTTTGATTTTATTTATGCACATGAATTCAATGTAGTAGAAATAAAAATGTACCTTTCTTTTCATTTGAAAATCACAAAAGCTCTGGCTGATTGAGCTATTAGCGAAAATAGGTAACATTTTTTGGCGACATATGTTATATGTTTGCTTGCTAAACATTAGACCAGTTGCCTAGGCTTATCCATTGGGCACTAAGTCACCTAAAAGTTGACAAAACTTGGAAAAAATCAGCAAAACAAAATTGTAACTCAATAGAACAATGCAAAAGACCTTGAAAACTTATTGATGTCACAACCCTCTTTCTATAGCAATTTAAAAGAAAATATTGTTTATTAAGTTAGGTCGGTTTGATTGTAATTCTAGTATTATTATAGTGTGGAATTAGAACTTGAGGAAAAATAAATTTAAAGGTTATCATTTAAATTATTAAGAAAATCAAATAATCATCCTAAAATAAATAAATAAAATAAAACTTTAGATACAAAATTTTATTTTGGAAATCAATAAATGAATTTTATTTTATTTAAAAAGTTTCCATATTCTCCACTTAACTTTCTATTTTTCTTTCAAGATAACACTTTAGTTAACTCCACTCATTTTGGAATTTAAATCTTTCCATTATCAACTAATTGCTCTTCTTTTTGGACACTTCATTTTTAAAGTTGCATGTAAAGAGGGAAACATCGTGTGCACAATTATCCATCTTTTAGATTAAAAATTCATTATTATCCTCTCATGAGTTAGAATGCAAACTTTCCTCTTCACTTATTCAATCTTGACTACTAATTTTTTTCATCAAATCTTGACCATCAAATCTACATTCATTTTCTATAAATATGACTCCCTAACCTCTTTCAAAGGCAAGATAAAGTTTAGAATCCTTGATAGTCATTATTTATCATCTTGTTTATTTTTCTTGCATTCGTAGAATAGTAATTTATAAAAGAAAGATAGAGAGTAGGAAAGGTTTCTTTTCTTGTTACAGAAGCACAAAGACTTGAAAGAATTGAAGAACTTGGTTCAACAAAGAGGGATTTTCAGCCATTGCATTATAGGTAAGTTTTTTCCTTACAATGGACCTTAATTCATTTTTTGTTTTTTAAATATAGAAAGAACTTTATTTTATACTTAGAAATTTTGTTTAAGATTGAGATTTTTTTGAAACTCGTTGAAAATTTTAGTTAAAATGTTATTTAATTTCATTGAAATCTAACTTACTTTGTACTTTAAAAATATTATTTAAATTTCATAAAAAAATATTATTTACTTTTACAAAATTCTAACAAAAAAAAGTTATTGAATTCTTTTTAGAAAAAAAATTACTAAGAATTTTTCTTTATTAATTTTTTGGTAATTTTATTTAACGTAAATTATTTAAATTATAAAAGAAATTTTATAGTTAATGATAGGACTAGGATAGGAAAATGGAGGAACGCTCTGATAAGGGAGTGCAGGCGAATGAAGAAGGTAAAGCGGAAGTAAATCCAGGAGTGTTTCTGTAGGGGTGCCATTGTCAAGTAATTGATGTCACAAGCATGGTGGCAGATGTTGTAGAGCATTTTAAGATTTTGGCAGTTATTGCCTGTTTCTTGGGAAAGAGGCAATAAGGGAAAGAGATTGCGTAATGGGTAATGAAAAACTGGTCGAGAGAACCAGTCATCAACTTCATGCCTAAGAATTTATTTGTGGTTGTTTTCAAGGAGGAATCAATAAGAAATGAAGTGCTCGAAAAGGATATTTGGCAGAATGGTAATTCTTTCTTGTTCGTGCAAAAATGGAGAAGAAACTTTAATCCTTTAGATTTTAACCCTCTGGAAGGCCTAGTTTGGATAAGGCTTTATAATTTTCCATTTGAGTATTGGTCAGGCAATTGTTTAAAACAAATCAAGAACTCGTTGGGGCATGTTCTAGATGTTGACATGAGAAATGGTGAATATCTAATCTATGCAAGACTGAAGATAATATCAATACAGGAAATTCCCAAAGAAATAACCCTGTAAAATGAAGGGGAGCCCTGGAAGCAATAGTTAGAAATTGAAAAGCCGGTTTTTTTCTATTTGAAGTGTAGAAGGCGGAATCATTCTAAGGAAACCTGTAAGATTTTTTCGAGGCAAGAAAGAAGAATGTGGCACAAAAAAGTGTAGCAAAATCCAAAAAGGGAAGAAGTTGAGGCAAAAAAAGATAGAGCAGAAAGTTGTTTCCTAGAAGGAAATACGAATTTGGCTTTGTTTGTTCTGTTACAAATGGTTTTTCCGGGTTCTGATGAGAAGTTGGAAGAGGGAGAAATAAGTCTGAAAGTATCACCACTATTGTTGGAATACCCAATGCATAATGAATTATTGGAGGATTCTCTCTCAGACAATGGCTTTACAGTCAATAGTAGAGAGGATGATACTTTGGATATCTTCGAAGATCGCCATATTTTTCAAACAGCGAAAGCATCATCCTCTAAAGTTGGGAGGAAATCATTGAAACAAAAATGTGAAGAAGAGGCCTAGAAAAGTAACCAATCATCCATTAGGACATACATGACGAGATCCAAGGGAGGATGACCCTCCCTTGGATAGAAATGAGGATCCTCATTTGGAACGTTAGGGGTTTAAATGCCCCTAACAAGAGGCGACTGGTTAAACGCCAGTTGGAAGTTCAAAATGTAGAAGCAGTTCTTTTGCAAGAAACAAAACTGGGTGTAAATGAAGTAGATTCCTTCTTGAAAGCCTGTAAAAATTGGAAAGGTGCCTTCATGGAGGTGGAGGATCTAGCAGGCGGTCTTGGAATTATGTGGAATCCAAATTGCATAGAAGTAGAGATTTCTGCAAAAAGTCATTGCTGGATGAAAGCTAAGGTAACAATCTTAACTGATAGGAAAGTTTTCAATTTATTAAATGTCTATGGGTCCATTAAAACTAAAGATAAAAAATTTCTTTGGGAGGCTCTGCTAAAAGAAATTAATTAAGTTAATATGATTGTTGGGGGGACTTTAATGCAATTTCTTGCTTGAATGAAAAGAGCGGAGGTAGTAGGAAAGTCTCTTAGGCCCAGAAAGAATTTGCTTATTTCGTGGTTTTGTCCAATTTAATTGATATAAAGACAACAAATGGTGTTTTTACATGGAATAATAGGAGATTAGGCTTTACTAACATTGCAGAGAGACTAGATAGATTTCTAGTTTCTGAAGACTGGCTGCAAGTTGGTAATCCTCCAAAGTTGTCAGTTAGGCCAATCTTCATATCAGATCATTTCCCGATGGAATTGCAGCTGGCATCAGAGAAAAGTTCAAGAAAAGGAAATTTCAAATTTCAAAAAATGTGGTTGAGAAAGGAGGGGTTGATAGATCAAATGAAAGCCTGGTGGATCGAGCCTATTCATTGGAGTGGGATGAAAATGTTTTTTTTTCATAAAAAAATAATCAGGATGAAGGAAAAACTGAAGCAATGGAATAGAGATGTCTTCAAAAATGTTTTTGCAGAAAAAGAAAGGTTGGAATGCGAACTGGAATCTCTTGGTGATAAAGTAATAAGAGATGGAATGATAATTAGAGAGTTTGAGGAAGAGAAGAAACTACTTGAAGACTAAAGTGAAGTACTAGCCTGGGAGGAATGTTATTGGAGGGCGAAATCGCGTGAGTCATGGTTAAAGAAGGTGATCTAAATAATAAAATTTTCCATCTTTCATCCAAGATCAAGCAGAGTTGGAATAGAATAAGCATGATTAAAGATGAAAATGGCTCTTTATACCAATCTGAGGAGGAGGTTCAGCATATTGGTGTTGCTTATTTCCAAAATTTGTTGGGAGGTGCGGGGCTGGCAGAAAATATATCCTAGTGTATGCTCGAAGGTATTCAAAGGGTGGTTTCACAGGATGATAATGTAATGTTGGAAGCAAAGGTGTCTTTAGATGAAGTTAAAAAGGTGGTATTTGAATTTGAACCAGAGAAATCGCTAGGGCCGGATGGCTTCAGTGCCCTTTTTTATCAAGTGTGTTGGGAGTTCCTTGGTGCAGATGTGGTAGGGGTGGTGGAGGAATTGCAAAGGAAAACAACTTTGTTGAAGGATCTCAACAACACAAATATAGCGCTAATCTCAAAGAAAGATGTTTGTGAAATTTTTTCTGACTTCAGGCCCATTTCGCTATGTAACACAATTTATAAAATAATCACAAAGGTAATGGCAAACCATTTGAAAATTATTCTACCAAAGGTGGTGTCTCAGGAACAAAGTGGCTTTGTTCCAGCTCGTAACATTATTGATAGCATCATTGTGGCTCATGAAGCAGTTCATTCTCTAAAGAAACTAAATAAAGAAGGAATGATGGTGAAATTGGATTTAAGTAAAGCCTATGATAGGGTTCAATGGCATGCCTTGATCAAGGTAATGGAGTGCATGGGTTTCAGTCAGAAGTGACTAAGGTGGGTGTTTTGTTGTATCTCATCAAAAAGATACTCGGTCCTGATAAATGGCACTACCTGTGGATTTTTTTTTGGTGCAAGAGGGTTAAGATAGGGAGATCCAATCTCACCTTTCCTCTTTGCAATTATGATGGAACCATTGAGCAGGCTCATTACAAACAAGGTAAGAAGTGGAAGGTGGTGTGGGGTGGAGATTGCTCCAGAGGTTCCAGCTATATCACACCAATTTTTTGTAGATGATATGCTTTTCTTAGGAAAAGCTTCAATAGAAGAAGCTAAGGAAATGAAGGAGGTGATTGAGGTGTTCAAAAAGGAAGTAGGGCAAAAAGTAAATGTTGAAAAATCAAGTGTGTTTTTCTTTAATACGAGGAAAGTGTTGCAGCAGCATATTCAAGCTATCCTAGGCTTCAAAAAAGAAAGTTTACCTTCAAATTATCTCAGGGTTCCATTGTTTGCCGGTTAGATCAAGACGGGCCTATGGGAGGAGACTGTTAATAAATGTAATTCAAAGGCTGACTCCTAGAAAGGGCGGTGGCTCACATATGTTGGGTATCTCACAATGGTCAAAGCGGTGCTAGCAACAATTCCAGTGTATATGATGGCATGCTTGGAAATGCTGAGGAAGGTGGCCAACCGTTTAATGGCATGCCAAAGGAAGTTAGTGTGGGATGGGCCACAGGCTAGGGATCGTATCCCTCTGCTTGGTTGGGATTCTCTTATGAAACCAAGGGAGGCAGGTGGAGTGGGAATCAAGGATTTAAGGCTGCATAATGAGACTTTTGGGGAAAATTTGGCATGGAGGCTTTACAAAAATCCTGAGTCTTTCTGGGAAAAAATTCTTCAAGAAAAGTATTTAGATTCGGTTGAGCCTGATCGGATATTTACAATTGCCAATCCACAAAGAGGGCCGACTATGTGAAATTTTGTGCTAAGGAACAGGAAGTTAATAACAGATCATCTCTCTTAGATAATTAAAGATGGGTCGAAGGCATCTTTTTGGCATGATTCATGGAATGGTTATCCTACAATGGATTCATTGCTGAACATTGAAGAAGAAATCCAATTGTTGTCAATGGCTTATGGTGAAAGAGTGGTTGATTATGTAATCTTGAGTAGAGCTCGGGGAAGGTGGGAATTCGAATGGAAATTTTTTGAAATGGTTGGAGGGACAAGAGCTCTTGTATTAGAAGAACTCGGGAAAAGGTTTGTCTCTTTTTTAGGGGAAAGTGATTCTCTTAGCTGGTGTGCGGTGAGTTCAGGGGAGTTCTCTACCAGATTGGGTTACAAGGTTCTGGAAAATGAACATTTTGAAGAGGAATGGCCTAAGGTACTTCTATGCGGTAAATTTGTTCTCACTAAAGCAGAAGCCTTTTCTTGGCCAGCAATGCACAAGCATATTCTATCTTGAGAAAGGTTGAAATAGATTGGTATCATTGGTCCATTCAGATGCCCATTGTGTGTGGTGGCGAAGGAAACAACCAACCATTTGTTGCTTGGGTGTGACTTTGCACAGAGTTGTTGGCAATTTGTGTGTGAAAAGTTGAGTTGGTGTGGTGCTTTTCATCAAGAGATTAAGGAGGTGTTCAAGTCGTGGCCACAGGTGGGTTCAGGTTCTTCCTATGATGGTTTATGGTAGGAGGTTCCGGAAATGGTGGGCTGGCATATTTGGCGTGAATGAAACAACATAATTTTTAATGGGAAGTCCTCAGATGTGTTGTCAATGTTTCAAAAGATTGAAAGCAGTATAGTGGAGCATTTCAATGTCGTATCCCAAAGTTGCAAGTTTAAGTTCTTTTCAAAATGGGATAGGAAAATGGAGAAGAATTGGCCAAAGTTAAAGTTAAGAAGCGCTCATATGATGAAGCAGAGTAGGCGGCAGGATGGGGTGAGATGGTTGCTTCCCCCAAGAGGCAAGTTGAAACTGAACTTCGACGGGGCCTCGAAGGGCAACCTGGGACCTCAAGTGCTAGGTTTGTGATAAGAAAATGGGAAGGTGCGGTGGTGTGGGCTGCTTCGATTAAACTCCAAGATGGTTTGAATAATGATGCAAAGGTGGAAGCGTTGTTTGAAGGGCTTAAATATTGTGTGGATAATAATCTTTTGAAGTTTGATGTAGAAGGCGATTCAGAAGTGGTGGTTCGGGCAGTCAGCCTAAGGAAAGCCCCAAGTTGGAAGTTGTCATGTTGGGTAAAAAAAATAGCTCCTTTATTGGACCTCCTGGAGGAATTCTTGATGGGACATGTGTATAGGGAAGCAAATTCTCTAGCTAACGCTCTGGCCAATGAGGCAGTCTTCCAGACTATTAGGTTGAAATGTTCGGTGGATCTAGGCTTGTGGGAAAGTTTGGTAGATGTAGTAGAAGTCTTTGGGTAGTGTTATTGAGGCCTGCAAGTAAGTTTCAATTTGTGGCTCTCTATTGGCCTTTCGTTGGAAGGTTGTGGTAGAAAATTGTCCTTTCGGACCGACGCTGGGTAGTTTCGGCTATGTTGGAGGTGCTCCAGAATGTTGGGGTAGTGGAACATTTTGTTTGTTGGTCCCTGTTTACTGCTTTTCTTTGAGTTGGGGGATTTGGATTGGAGGCTGCAAAGGGGTTTCAATCAGATCGTTCTTTTTATGGCCAGTCGATAGAAAGGTTTGGCATCAGAGCAAGGCAAGTAAGGGTCTCTGACAGTCAGGAAGGTGGTCGAAGTTTTTGCCAAATATGGGCCTTGGTGTCATTTTTGTATATTCCTCTTTGGTGAAGTAATATGTGTAATCTATTTTTGTTGTGTAGGTGCTAGGTCTTTTTGCTTATTTGGCTGAAGCAAGGTTTCTAAGGATGTAAGTTTTCTGATTTTAATATAAGTGTGCTACCCACTCTGGTAGCAATTTGCCCAAAAAAAAAAAAATTTCAAAAAAAAATTATGGTTTTAAAATTTTATATAAAAAAAGAGGTTTTCAAATATTTATTAAGTTGTGGCCCTTTATACACGCTGCCCCCATAAAGTTTAATATTATTTAATTAAATTTTATATTTATGTTTTATAATTAAAATTTATAATTATGTTTCTTTAATTGAATTTTATAAATGTGTATTGTAAATAAATTTATAATTATGTTTTGTAGTTAAAATTTATAATCATATATATTTTTAATTTAAATTTATAATTCAGTTTTATAAAATTTGTTAAATATAAATTCATTTTTATTATATTTTTAAAAAAAGAATTATAAATAGTTTGTAAAATATTAAATTTGAGTTATTATAATATATATATATAGTAAAATTGACTAAAGAAAATCAAAATAAATTGTTTCTTAATAAATGATAAATTGATATAAACTAATTCTATATATAGTATTATTTCTTTTAAAGAGGGGGTTAGATGAGAAAGTGAAAATAGAAATTAGGTTGTTTTTTTATTAGTAAATTCTCATTTCATGGACACTTTTCCTAATAGCTATCAAATTAGAAGTTTTAGATTTTCCATTTTAAAAGCATTAAAACTAGAGTTAAACGAAGGAAAACCAATGATGATAATAATGTAGTTAGGTTCGAAAAGATTAATAAGTCTACTAAATAAAATTGATTAGTGTATTAAAATAGTTATCAAATATAATAAAATCACAATAGAAAGAACTAATAGTTATTCCATATTTAATTGTTGAAATTAAATTAAATGAACATTTGAAATCTTGAAATAAATAGGCATTAATAGAGACTTGATTTTTTTTCATAAAAAAAATTGCATGTACCTTTCGATTGAATTACTTGCATAATTTGATTTTTTTCCTTAAAAAAAATGATTTAAATTAATATTAAATATATTTTTTTGTTATTAGAAGTTTCCAAAATTTTGCACAAGGTCTTCATAAGTTATCCTTTTGATCTTTTAGTAATCGAATGTTGTATGCAAATGAATGTTTTGAAAAATAGAAATTTAATTATTTTTTATTAGATGTAAAATACGAGTTCTGAAGGGGCCCAGAACCCTTTACATCAGAAGTAGCTAAAATAAAAGATAACAACATTAAGCCAAAAAACAACCCAACAACAGCAACCCATCAACAAAAAGTCAACCACAAAGGAGGAACCCACCAACAACACTACATGATTTTTAGAATATTCGTCGCCTCCATATTGCTAGCCATAGATTCTAGATAGAGGACCCATCAACCTTACTAACTACTCCCCTAACTTTGACATTAGTTTTATTGAGTTCATGAAAACACCATTTAAAAAGCTTAAACAAGACAATGGAACCCTCAAGAGTAGTTCCAAGCACATCAGACAAATCCTCTCTATCAATATTAAAAACCCCTTTCCCCAAAGCATCTTCCTCCTCAAAGGAACTAACCCTATCATGACTAGCATGGGTATCCTTACCTTTTTCAATAGCAACTAGAGACTTAAGTTTGCAGATGGAGCTCACAATTTTCTCAACCACCACCTTTCTCTTCTTAATCCTCTCCAAATCCACATCCTAGGTTTCCACAACAATAGTAGCATCCCCAGACTTACCTTTCAGCTACATAACTGGCTTGAAACTCAAGGAATCATCAACAAAGAGCCCACCCGCAATAGTGAGAGGAAGGTCCTCCAGAATTTGGCTCATAGTCCTCAAAACCCGTTTCTTCCTGCTTCCTTCCACTAAATCCTTCTTTTGCTTGGCAACAAGGGGTGGTGAGGAGGCCTCACCATATATATCATTCTTCACCTTTAGACCCCTACTCGGCACATCAACAGCCACATCTTCACTACAAGTCAAATAACCCTTGCTAGCACACATTTCCCCTTTTTAATCTTTCTTGTAGTAGGGGAATGTGGACCCCCCTCCAAAGAAGCAAGAGAATAAAGAATGAAGTCCACATCCTCCTCTGACTCCAACTCTTTTTCCAAAATCAACTTCCTTTTCTTGACTTTTTTGCTAGTTGGTTCCTCTTCAGAAGTAGTCTTATACTCCTTAGCAGGTTTGGACTATTTACCCTTTGGGGTGACCATAGGTTTAGCAACCTCAAAAGTATTCACATAATCAGAGATGAGAAGAATTAACCCTACATGCAAGATGAGTTTTTTTAGGTTTTTCTTGTGATCCTTAAGACCCGAATCAAGAGGCATCAGAAGATAAAATGAGAAAGAGACCCTTTTCTTGTGTCAAAAGTTATTAAGCAGGATGAAATGGTATTCATTAACTGCTAAAAATCATCCTTCCAATGTAATGTAGTGCATTAATTCTTCTGTAACATCCCCCCATAATTCCTTAAGATAACTTCTCTGATATCCTCCACTACTTGCAGTCCTCAATCCTTCTCTTCATCATCTTTGAAAAAAAAATTCATAGCTGTCTGCACCTCCATTTTATCCCTAAATACTTTCATGCTATCCATAGCCAATCTAGTAATACAAGCAATAAATTCTTCATTAACCTCAAATTCTATCCCATAAAGCTAGAGAACTCTATCATTCCATCCTTTAACAAAAAGTGTCATTTCTTGAGGATTATTACAATGTAATTTCTCCAAGTAGAGAGTTAACCCTCCCTTCTCCAACACCTTCCAAACCTCCTTCCTCTTCCTAGCAGCTTCACATGAAGAGGGTTGGGTGTGATTTCCATCTCCACCCATATTGCCACAATTAGCAAAAGTAACCAACTTGAGGGCTCCAAGCATAGAACATAGAAGACTCTCAAAAACAATACAAAGACCACCTAGAATCCATGTGAAGCCAGAGTTGAAGTAGGGGAAAATAAAGAACATAGAGTTTTGTTTCCTATGACACCCAAATCCTACACCAATCTCTTGATTCAAATCTTGCACACCATCCTTTCTCATAATAATCAGCCACTTGAGGAAAGGTATGCACGTCACCAACCATAATGAGAGGTTAATCAAATTAAAATCAGCTATCATGGTTCATAGTAGCAATAACCTCTATAGGAAGAGGGTCATTCAGACCCCATTCCTTAAGCTCTTTAACACCAATGTTAGTGAAAATTTTTGCTAGCCCATTACTTTCTATTAAGATGTGTGATGTATAGTAATTATCAAAATATTTCAAAATATCTATCAAGTCCCTTATCAAAGACTCAATAGTCCAAGAGGGGAGCATACAATTTTTCAAATTATTTATGATATTCAAAGAGTCCCCCTCCAACCACACTTTCCTATATCCTTTGGTTTGAGCCAATTTGAGACCATGATAGGCTGCAGCCGCCTCCACATAGTGGTTGGTCTAGGTTCCCAAAGGGAGTGTCATAGTAGAGACAAGCCTACCATTAGAGTTTTTTATCACTCCCCCACAACTTGCAAGTCTCAGATTCCCTTTAGCAACCCCATCAAATTTAACCTTCACCCAACCTTCTAGAGGAGCTTTCCAAACATCTTCTATAGAAGTTTTACCTTTAGTAACTAGGAGGGAAATATCACAAGAAAACTTCCACCTTTGAGAAATAGAGATATCATAGGGGCTAAGATTTATCTTCGGGCCATTGTGAAAAGTGATCCTAGCCAGAATGTTTTCTTTAATGGAAGCACATATTTTGTAAGCCACATAGATAGCAGTGAGGGTAGAATTCCTAAAAATTATGTTGTTTTGCTCAAGCCAAACACCCCAAGCAATGTGAGGAAGAGAAAGAGACCACAAAAATTGAAGAGCGTGATTGGGTGAAGGGCCAATCCATTGAGACCACAACTCATTTATAGATCCAAGAAACACCCAACTTAAGTTCCAAAGAGAGAGCACATGGGTCCAAACCATTCTAACATAACTGCAACTAATTAGCAAATGACAAGCATTTTCAGCTTCTTCTTCACATAGAAAGCACCTATTAGGCATCACAAAACCTCTTTTGACCAAGTTGTTAGTAGTTAATATTTTGTTCTGGTAGAGGAGCCAAAAGAAAATATTAACCTTAGTAATCAATCTAGAGGACCACACAGAAGCCCAATAAGGAGTTAGACCAACAAGGGAATCATTAGAATGAAAAGTCGAAGCAACAAAGTAGTTGCCATTAGAGGAAGGATTCAAAAAAAATTTATCAGAAGGGGAAGATGGAATGTGTACTAGAGATATAGCCTTAAACAAAACCTCCAAAATAGGGTCAACCTCATGCAACTTCTTCCAACAGCCTCCCTTGATATAGTTAGCAACCCTTCTGCCAAACCGTAGCACAGAAAGATCCATGCAAGGTTGGGCCCATGGATCATCTTTGAGGGGCATGTTTCCAAACCAGTTATCATCCCAAAACAAGATATTTCTACCATCCCCCAATTTCCAAAAGTGACCCTTGGACACAAGCCTTTGAGCCTTAACAATACAATTCCAAAGAGCAGAACTAGACGAAGGATTAAACTCTTGAGAAAAGAACCCCCTTATACCATCAACACCATGTAAGTATTTTCTCCAAGAAATTTTCACCCATTCACTCTTGGCAAGCAAAAGGTTCCACATCTTCTTACCAAGGAGGGAAATATTAAAAGCTCTAATTTTACAGATCCCCAACCCACTAGCCTTCTTAGGTCTGCAAACATCATCCCAAGCAACCAAGTGAATCCTTCTCTTATCCTTAGCCCTAGACCAAAGGAATTTTTTCTGAATACCTTCCAAAGTATCCACAAACTTCCTAGGCATATGAAAAATACTTAGAGCATAAACAATCTAAGATTTTGAGAAGTAGATTTAATCAGCTAAACTTTCCCAGCCTGGCTCAAAAGAGCTCCCTTCTAGCTAGACAATTTAGAGTTGAATTTATCAATCATACCCCTCCAAAAAGAATCAGAAACTTTAGAGAATAGGGGGAGGCCTAAATAAGAATTAGGAAGTTCCGTAATCTGGTACTGCAGGATTCTAGCAATTTTAGTCTGTTTATGGATCAGAGTGTTAAAAAAGAATAGAACACTCTTAGGAAAGCTAACCTTCTACCCTAAAGCAACTTCATACCTCTGTAAGATTGATTTGATATCCTTAGCCTCTATTATGGACGACTATCCAAGCATAAAAGAGTCAACCACAAACTGTTGATGAGAGAAAATAAGGTTACTAGAAGAAGGGGCAAGTCTAGACATAACCCCAGTATTAATAGATCTCTGAATGAGAGGACCCAAGGATTCCACCATTATAATGAATAGAAATAGAGAAATAGAATCCCCTTGCTGCAGACCCCTCGAGCAGTCAAAGAGAGGAGAGGGGGACCCATTAATGAGGACAAAGAATCTTAGAGTAGAGATAAGTTGAAGCACAAGAGCCACCCCTTTCTCCCCAAAGCCAAAAGAAGTTAAAATATTTGAAAGAAACCCCCAGTCAACTCTATCATAAGATTTAATTAAGTCAAGCTTTAGAATAAGACCAATATTCTTATTAACAAAAGGAGAGTGAATATTCTCATGAACAAAGAGAATAGAATCTAGAATTTTCCTACCAGCCACAAACCCATTTTTCTAAGGTGAGATGATAAGAGGAAAAATTCTTTGTAATCTAACCACCAGAACCTTGGAGAAAATCTTATAAATTGAATTGCATAAGCTAATAGGAAAGAACTCATCAAAAGAAGAAGCACCAGGCTTCTTAGGGACCAAAAAAATAAAAGAGGATTTCAATTCCTTCATAAGAAAGCCAGACCTAAAAAACTTCTTAGTAGCCACAACATCCTTAGAAATAATTTCCTAAAAGGATTGAAAGAAGAACACCGGGAAACCATCTGGGATCAGAGCCTTATTACCTTCAAAAGAAAAAACAACACTCTGAATTTCATCTATCGAGGGAATGCAAACCAACTTTCTATTCATATATTCATCCAAGATCTGAGGAATATCCCTTAAAATATATCTTGACAAGCAAAATAAAGCAACCCCTCCACCAAAAGTAGCTGAGAGAAGTAAGAGGAAGCAACAAGCAACAAATCAACATCCTTTTCCAACACTTTATTATTGAAATTGATTGGATTAATATGATTATTAGCCATGTGTTTCATAGTAGAGAGGTGAAAAAACTTGGTATTCCTTCCCCACTCTTTAGCCACAAAATCCTCAACCGTTGTTTCCAGAATTCTTCCTCCTTCACCACAATGTTGTGCAATCTGGAAAGTAAGATATTTTCCATCTACATCAAGGCCTAATCATACCTGGAAAATTGGATCGAATGTTTCACATCCTAAAGCTCCTTAGTCACACCCTCTTTTTCAATAAAAATATGACCAAAGGAAGTGTGATTCCACTTTCTAACATTATCCTTTACATTAGCAAAGTGTTTTTGCAACTCTAAACATAGTCGAACCATCCACATGGATGTTCCACCAATCATTAACCAAATTCCCTAGGTCAGGATGAAAAGTCCACATTTTTTCAAATCTAAATGGAAAGTTTTTCTTTCCCCCCAACAAATCCACCAACAAAGCTAGAGTGAAGTGATTCGACCCCAATCTAGTTAGAGCATAAAGTGAGCAAGAATAATGAAACAACCACTCAAGGGTGATGAGAGCATGGTCAAGCTTAACCTGGATCAGGGAATTCCCCACTCTCCTATTCAACCAAGTAAAAGATGCTCCTTTTAGGTCCAAATCAAGAAGAGAAGAGTCATTAATAAGATTCATAAGATCATATCTACTCTCATCCACCAATTATGAACCACCCATCTTGTCATCATCATGCAAAGGAGTATTAAAGTCTCCCATAACCAACCAGTTCTCAATATGGTTCATAACTTTAAAGGAGGAAAATTTCTCCCATAATCTTTTTCTAGCACTCTTACAACTTAGAGCATAAATATTAGGCAAATTCCAAGACAATCTATCATGCATATGAGTAAAGGAAGTAGCCACATGATTACAATCATTAAAAACCTTTGCCCCTGGATCACTCTAAGATTCCAAAAAGTAACAATCCCTTATGATTCCCTGACCACATTAGAACAATGCATACCACAATCCTTAAAAGAGCTTGTTCTTCAACCTAGAAAATTTATCCATTCCCATTTTAGTTTCTTGAATTCACACAATATCAGAGCAATGATCTCTTACCAAATTAGCAAGAAGATCATGCTTGTGAGGGTGATTTAATCCCCTCATATTCTAGGAAATGATCTTCATAAGAACTTATTGGGCATGCTCTTGGAGCACATATCTAATAGGGTTCTCTATGTCCCAACAACAATGTCCATTCGGCTCTCCTTATCCCAAGTAACATTAGCAGGAGGCCTTCCTCTACCACGCGATTCAGACCCACAATTTGACCTTTGTCAGTTCCTAGTCACTACTCCCAGTGAGGGAAAATTTTTTTACTTGTTGCACCCACGAACCTGAATGTAAGGAGGGTTGTCCAGATCTTCTTGTTCCCAAAAATCCTTAGTTTCAAGAATCACCTCCAAACCCTCAGTCTTTGAACCATCCTCATGCGCTTGAGTTTATCTTGAGGGAGGAGATATAACCTCACCACACCCAGAGAACTTATCATCCTTAACAACCTCCAACTTCACTGCTTCCATGGATTCCACCAAATCATTAGCAGGGGAAGACTTATCCTCTTCACCCTACCCTAGCACCTTGTTCTCCTCTCCCAATATCACCTGCCTTCTAGAATATTAGCCTTTTCCTCCAATACTAGGTCCTTTTCCACAGGTTCAACCTCCACATTCTCACATAGGTCCAAGTCCCCTTTCTCCACATGCTCCACATCCTATTTTAGAGCTTTCTCCTTCTCTCTCCATTGCTTATTCAACTACTTCAACACCTTGAGAGGACACTTTTTGGCCCAATGGCCAAATTTTTTACAATGGAAGCAAGCAAATGGATTTGACTCAAATTCAACTTCTTGCTTCCAAACCCCAAATTAGAGTTAATTTTTATCATAATTGGTAGATCAACGAATTGCTCCACATTTACACAAAATCTAGCATAAACCAACCTCTTCCTAGAGGTCATCATTTGGTCAATCGATATCAAACAACCAAAAGTACTTTCTATTGCTTTGAACACTTCCTCATCCCATAATTCCATCAGGAGGCCAAGAAGATGAACCCAAACTGGACCAACCGAGAAAAAGTACAAATTTGAGCTGAAGCCTGGTTCCCACTTTTTAAGCATCAAAGATAACTTTCCAATAAACCATGGGCTACCCATCATCACCAAGACCAAATCATCTTCATAGTTAAAGGTGAAAGGAAAAAAACCTTAATTTAGCCATAGTCGATGCATCAATCTGTCCCCTAGGTTTCCACCGATTTAAAGCAAACTTGTGCACCAACTCAATATGAGGTCGAGGACCAAAAAATTTACCCAACAAATCCATATCCATATTGGACATACTTTTTTCAACAATATAGTCCAGAACGAAAATAGAGTACTCTCCAATTTTTGCATTAGCAATAAACAACACTGGAGAAGAAGTACTCTTACCTTTAGGTTTGCTCCAAACAAATTCTTCCACTTAAGAGTAGAGCTCGACAGGAATTTAGATTTAGTCTTATCAACCCCAAGACCCACTGCATTAGGAGTCCCATCACAACCACTAGAATAATGTTAGCTTAATTTCTATTTAAAATAAAAAAAAATTAATTAGCATTACCACAAAAGTAATTAGTTTCCTTTTTACACATAATTGATGTTGGTTAAATTTACTTAAACAAAAGTATGATAATAATAAATAAATCTTTTATTTTACATAAAAAAAAATTGTAATCTATTTCAAACACTCAATAATGCTTTCTTAGAAAACTAGTATTCAAAATGGAAAGTGTTAGTTTTAATTAGTTTGTAAGAGTTAGTTTAGAATTTATTCACAAAAGTAATTTATAGGGTAATTGCTATATGAACATTTAGGGAATAATGTTAATTTATTTGGTCAAATTTACTTTACAATAATTAGTAGTGAATATCTTCAAAGATTTGGTCCAATAAAGTTATATTAAAATAATAGTTAGTAAACAATCGCTTGGGATAATTTTGTCCAATATAGATAGTATTGATTTATTTAGTTAAATTTTTATTTCATAGTAAATAGTAGTGATTTTTTTTTAAGTGGTTTAACTAAATTTATATTTCATAATCAATTTTAAATTTAATGAGTATTAATCTATTTTCCAAAAGTAAATAACAAGGAGTATTTAGTCATGAGAATAAATTTAAATAGACAAGTTACCACCAAGTAATCAGAATTAGAATTAAATTTATTTTCAAAGGAAAATCAAATTAGTTAGATTTATTACATCAATTTTGACTTACGATGTAAATAGAATTAACTCAATATTATATATATATATATATATATATATATATATATATATAATTAAATTAATAGTAATAAGTAAGCAATTAGAGAGAGACTTATTCTTTTTCAAGAGTAAACAAAATAGTTTTAAAAAAAAAAAAATTAAGTTTATATTGCCGAGGAAATTATTAAACAATAAGAAATTCTATATTGCAAAAGTAGGCTTCAAGAAAGACAACTAAGTGAAACTTAATAAAATGTATTATTAGTTAGAATTTTATCAAAAGAGAATTCTTGGTGTATGTAAACTTAATCAAAGTTATTGTTACTTTAGTAGAACTTAATATAGAAGAAGAAATATAGTAATATAAGCTTTTACTTGAATATACTTTAGGGAGCATATTTAATACTTATAAGAAACAAAATATATCACATTTATAACCTCTTAGATTTATCTATATTTGATTATATTGATATGTGGTTAATTAGTCCATTATTATGGTCCATTATAATTAAGTAAAATTATTGATATGGTTTAGTAACTTTAGAGTTATAAATAGAATTATGTATACATTGTGTGATGATTAGAAAACAAGAACTAATCCTTGACCTAAATTAATTTAATTTTTATTCTATTTTGTTTATAACTGATATTTACTTTCAAAACATAATTAATTTAATTTTTATTCTATTTGAGAATGTTTGTAACCTCTATTTATTTTAAAAACAATAGATACTGTATTTAGTCGCTTAAAATTAATATTATTTTCAAGCAATTAAGTGTTATTAAACTTAAGTAAAATTTAAGTGTTAGAAAACTTAAATTCACAAGTAATATAAGGTGTTTAGAACAGTCTAAAAAGAAATTAATATTAGTGAAAACCATATTTGTAAGGTATCTATTTAGATAGTTTAAATTATATATTTATTAATAGTTGTAAATATAATCTTCAATTGCCTAGAGTGACTTATGTGTATTAGTAATAGTTAAACTTCATTTATAAATTTAGTCTTAAAATATTAAGGAGTATTCATTAAGTTAAGTTTACAAAAGTAAATCTCAAGGTGTTTTAAATAGTGTTAATTTATCTTTGCAAAGTACAAGAGTTTTAATAGTTAGATTATTTGTAAAGGGTATTAGATAATTTATATTGAGTATGGTGAATTAAGGAAATGAGTTTAGAAGGTATTTTTAATTCTTTAATATAGTTTATCTTCAATAATTAGTATTATGTAAATTTATTTTTAACTCTTAAACAATTAGTATTACAAAAAGAATTAGCTTATGTTCTATTTCAACAATTGGTATTAGTTTAGCTTACATTCAAAAGTAATTGTTTTCAAAGGAAAATAGAATTAGATAAGAGTATCTAAGTAAACTTAAGTAGTGTTTATTTACTTTCAGCATTTATCTTTATGAAATTGGTATGATTTTTATTTTTTGTTGGATTGAGAACTTTAAACAAGATTTGAAACTAAAACCAGCAACGTTTGGTATCAGCAGTGCCTCTGGCTCATGTTTACGGGTAATTTTGTCGCATTTGAACTACTACATCCATAGCCTAACATAGCTGCAAGAATGGTGTATGTGGCATCGTCCCTTTAAATCATTGGGGAGAAATAAGGAACACCATGTTAATAAAATCCAAGAGATGGGTAATCTCTCTTGGATCGATAATCTAATAAGATAATTTTAAATGAACGAAAATCAGCTAGTTCAAACCTAGTAAACCCCATTATAGGATTCGATGGAATTTCTTTTATTATTGTTATGTTAAAAAGGTAATTGAATTGCAAAATGGGTTCATGGGTGGCGTTATTTTAGGAACTAGGATTTAGATGTTAGGAAACAAGTAATAGTCGTGGATGACTATTTACTTATATTTTTATTGCTTCCCTTCATGGGTGGCAGTCGTAGAGGAACTATCTAGGGAAAAAGGGGCCCTAGAAAGGGCTGCGTACCCACAAATAGTTCACATTAAACATAGATTAGAAAATAGAACTACATATTTTATGCCTTGATCCTATTTGGAAGCAAGGTATGTAGGTAGTCTGGGAAATGATGGATGCTCCCAATAGCTCAGGCATTCAGGGATGGGGCTTAGGAAAAGCTTAAGATAATAATAAATTGTAATATAATCTAATAATTCAAGAGAATTTCTTAGTTAGAAAAATGAGCTAGAAGTATCAAACATAAAGATAAGATAAAATATGTTCCTTGTATACTCAAAAGGAATCCCAGATGGATTCATTTGACTCCCTGAGGCCTTAGGTGAAATTATAAGACCTAGGACTCAAACTACATATTTATTTTTACATACTCCTAAGGATGATGACCTCGGTGCACTTCCAAGGTAAGTGTAGTCTTTAGTGTGTGACTTAGGACTCAAATGGTCCCGATGAGTCTAAGTCTCTAGCTAGAGCACATTCCTATCCCTTTATGGAGAGATGCCTACCCCGTTTGGGTATATTCCTATCCCGGATGGATAAATGAATACTTGTCTTGTATGGAAAAATGCCTAAACTATATGGTTGGATGCTTGTCTCAGATGGATGGATGCCTATCTTGTATGGATAGAAGTACCTGAGTATACAATTGAATAAACACATAATAAGATAACAATCAAGAAACAAAAAAAAACATAGTGGTAAATTTTGGGTTAATGGTTTGGGTTATTACAATTGAGACACCAAAATTTCAAAAGGAAAACTACCTAACTATGTTGAAAAACACTTAGGGAAATTGAAAAATTACATCTAAACTATGGTGCAGTAGCACTTATTGAAAAAAAAACTCATAATCTAGCATATATAATGTAGATAAAACCTCAAAAAAATGTTTGAGGTGTAGCCCATTGACTGGGATAGGCATAATTTCTCAATGCATCTTTGGTAACTGGAATTCATTCTGCTCCTTGCATTCTATAATAAAAAATGGGCCACTCCAAAAGTTATCAAACTTAGTGTGGTTTCCTAGCCTTCTTTTCAATTCATCCCATTTGAGTACAACATCACCCTCTCTAAATATTCTGGGTGTTTCTTTCTTATCAAAGACTCTTTTTGTCTGAATCTGATGATACTCCAAGGATTTCATTGCTTTATCTCTTGTCTCCTCTAGTTCCATGGGCTGAGCATACCTAACGTCCATTGGGTCCTGTTCCTCAAACATCTCTAACTATATGCACAATATCAAGAGTTGGTAGTTCTACAGATAAATGCAATCTTGCCTCCTTACCATAAACTAGTACATATGGAGACTTCCCAATGGACTACTTGGGAGTTATTCTATCTACCCATAAGGAAAATTTTAACTTGATGTGCCAAGTTCTCTGATTATCCTCCATGATTCTTTTAATAATCCTTATGAGATTCTTGTTTGTTGATTTTTCCAAACCATTACCTTGAGGGTAATAGTTTGATGAAGTATTCAAATAAATTCCATGCCTGACAACCCAGTCACTTTCAATCCAACAAATGCTAAAGAATTATCTAAAATGATTGATTCAGGTACTCCATACCTAGTTACTATATCATCATAAAAGTTTAAAACAACACTTTCATTGGCTTCTTTCAAATCCATTGTTTCAGTCCACCTTGTAAAATAATCAGTTGTAGTGAGTACCCACCCGTGACCTGCACTACAAAGTAGATTTATCTATGTCCCATAAAATCAATGCCCCATTTAATAAAGGGTTGTTCCACTTGAATTGGCTACAAAGGTAAACTTGTCAACCTCTCTTTTCTTGCAAAAATTGCACATTTTACACATTTTCTTGCCCAAGCATGGGAATCCTTAAAAAAGCTTGGCCAATAGTAGCCAACTCTCATTATCTTACATACAGTAGTTCTTGGGGAAAAATGGCTCCCAACAAATCCATCATAGAACTCATGAAGTACTTTATCTACTTGATCCTGATTAATACATCTTAACAACACACCATTAAGGTCCTTTCTAAAAAGAACATTATCAACCAACACATAAGGAGTAGACTGCAATCTGAAATATCTCCTCTTAGCCTTGTTTAAACTTGGTGGACACTCACCAATTTGCAAGAAATGAGTCATGTCATATACCCAAATTGCACCCAATGTAGGTGAAACATTTTGAGGCTCATCATTAGTGACCAAAACAGTCTATGCTTCTATCTTTACCTTATTTTTAGACCCCATATCTAGTTTCTCACACAACCCTTTACCCCTTACAAGCTTGGTCACCTTAATGTCTATATCATACTCCATAACCTTCATGATCTAGCCATCCCTCTTTTCATTCAAGTCCCACTTAACATAAACTCCTTCACACTAGGGTGAGCAACCATTAGATGTATCTTATTGTTAGAAATTAGAGGTTTAAACTTCTTTATACTTCTGATAACAAGTATGTGTTTTTCCATGAAGGTATACCTCTATTCATAATCCTCTAAACCTTTCCTAAAAAATGCAATGGGTTGTTCTAAACCATCATTATTTTGTTGTACCAGCATTGTAGAAATAGAATCTATGCTACCAAAAGCATACAGAATAAAGTCCTTTAAATTTTTTGGATTTACCAGAGTAGGAGTTGCTACCAAAGCCTCCTTAATAGATTCAAAACAATGCTTGGCCTATCTAGTCCAGCTGAAACTTGCATTTTTCTTTAACATAACAATTAATGGTCTCAAAATATTTGCAACACCTAGAATAAACCTTCTCAGAAAATTTATTTTGCCAAGAAATATTTGTAGCCCTTCTTATAATTAGGTAAAGGAAACTCTAAAATGGCTTTCACTTTTTTAGGATCAATGGTGATCATCTATTTTGACACTATGTGTCCTAAAAGCTTACCTTCATGAACAACAAAAATACACTTTTTGGGATTAAGGGATATACCAAACTCCCCACACCTTTCAAACACTTGTCTTAGATGGGAAAAATGCTCCTTTGCATTTTTTGAGAAAACTATTATGTCATCCAGATACATAAGCACTAATTTATGAATCAACCCCTAAAATGCCATGTTCATGGCCCTCTGAAAGGTGGAACCAACATTAGATAAACCAAATGGCATTCTTTTATAGGACATAGTTCCCCACTTTGTGGTAAAATCAGTTTTGTATTGGTTCTCTTCTTTGACCAATACCTGGTTATAACCAGAATAACCATCAAGTAAGGAAAATATTTCTGAACCAGCAACTACTTGAAGGATCTGTTCCATAGAGGGCAACAAATAATGGTCTTTCAATGAGGCTCTATTAAGGTCTCTAAAGTTTACATAGAGCCTAATTTCTCCATTTTTATTCCTAACTGGTACAAGGTTAGAGACCCACAAAGTATGTTTGATCAGGAAAATAATATCTCCCTCAATCAACTTGGTTAACTCTTTAATCATAAGGGGCTCAAGTTTCGGATTTAAAGGCCTCTGTTTCTACTTGAGAGGTTTTGTATTTGGCCCTAATTCTATGGTATGCTAGGAAATATAGGGATCAAATCCCTTTAAATCTGAGTATTCCCATGTAAAAACATCTTGAAATTCTTGACAAAGAGAAAAAAAGCTTGCTTATATGCTTTTGGACAAATCTTTCCAATTTTAAGGAGCTTACCTTTAAAAATCTCAAGCTCTTCATAATGTTCCTCCTTGATCCACATGCTGGTTTTGCTCTTTTTGAGCTGATCATCAATGTTGAAGATAGATTCTAAGGTGACTAGACCCCTAGGAAGCTTGCTAATTCTTAGTTGAATGATCTGATCATCATATTGTTTCTTGAGCTTCTCCTGATTTACCACTAGAAACTCATCTTCTTCAAGCAAAAAGTGCAACACTTGTTCATCACTCTTGAATACTTTCCAATGAATGTTATTATCAAAAATAGAAGGCCTAACAACAACCTTAACATATTGCTACACTTTTCCCTTCTTAATATCAATAGGTATATCAAACTGAGCACCTATTGTAGCTAATCTATCTGTGTGCTTATTATGATTCCTAGGAATTGAAATCAGATTAAAAGCATCAAATTATTCTATCATACCCCATACCCTATGCTTGTAAGACTTCAAAACATCATTTTTTAGTCACGTTCAAGCCTCTTACCTAATTGACTATCAATTCACTATACCCAAATACCTGCAAACAACTTATTCCCCTTTTCCTTGCCCATTCCAAGCCCTAAATTAGACCTTCATATTTGGAAGTATTGTTAGAACAAGAGAAAGAAAATCTAAAAGAAGAATAATACTTGTCACCTTTTGGGGACATAAGCATTTCCCCCCCACCAGCTCCATTTTTTCTTCTAGAGCCATCAAAGAACATCTTCCATACTTCATTTTGTTGTCCTAGTTGTTGTTCTGCCTTGTTTTCAAGGTTTGGCATCACTATTTCAGGTTCATGTAAGACATATACCCCCAAAAAAGCTTCTTGAATATAATCATTTGCATTATCCTCAACATTTTTTGCTACCCACTCATTTAAGAGTATATCTGGTACATGTTGATGGGTGTTATTGCGCACTTTCTCAACATAGGCAGTGCATAAATTCACTACCTCTTTTGAAGGAGACTTCCAACAACAAGTTGTTGAAAATCACCCCAAGGTCTCTTGGCTGTCAAGTCTTGACAATGCTTGGAATACCTCAGTTGTTACATGTGATTTGCTAGAATCACAAGGCGAACTTACAAATGAGTTACAAAGTGGAGAAGTTGGATCTGCAAATGGAGTTCTTAGGATGGGAGAGTTGTTGTGTGTTTGTTGTAGGTTCAAATAGCAATCTTGAACTCCATTTTATCATTGGATTTAGCTTTACAATGTGCAATAAACCTTGCCTAAGGTTACTATTTAAAAAAAAAGGGAAAAAGGGAAAGGAAGAGAGGAAGATCCTGGATTTGAAACAATGAATGAACAGTGATCATGGAGGCTGCTATAGTAGACAAACTCCCTAAACTAGGTTTTGCTTGACCAAGAGAATCCTACAGCTACACAAAACGAATGCAATCTCCTAAGGTATGCTGATTTTCAGATTGCACATGCACATCATGAACATGCAATTGAACTAAGTTATAACATTGGAATAAAGAATCCCAAGATAACTTTGCTCAACAACTTGTCATCAACAAGTGCTAAAATTATGGGTTGAAAGCTCATCAAATACTATAACAACAACACCATCATGACAGCCATTCAAAAAACTAACACTAAAACTAACATGGAAGTTGAACCATGCATGCAAGATGAGCAAAATCAAAGAGAACATCCATAAAATAATGTAATGTTGTCTTCTATTGCTGCAAATTCTTTTTACACTAGTTCTGCAACCCTTACAAATGAGGGGAAAGCCCCTATTTATAGTTTTCCAAAGCCCAAATGAATGACTAGGATTGAATTACATTGAATGGCCCAGATTTGTTTACAATAGGGTTTCACCTGCCCCTCAATATTCAACAATTTAAAATACACCTTTTGTCTTTTCCCTATTTTGTCATCTAGTGCTCAAGTGTTGTAGCAGTTTTGTCATTTAGTTGATTGTCTTTCTCATTGTAGTTAAAACTACCCAAATGTCACCCTTTGCTTGATGGACTTGCAACATTCTTCATTGGATCAAATGGGCCCGTCGATGACTGGCATCAATGGACTGGTTGCCCCTGATTTGGGTGGAAAACTCTTAAAGATCATCATCATCTAGTGAAAAGTAGGACAACTGCCTCATGCCTTCTTCAAGGCCACCCCCTTTCATTTTTTTCATTGACTTCCTTCGCACTGGCCTTCTTCTAATGCCAACTCTATTTATGGGTGCTACAAGAAAAGGGAAAACATGAAATGAATGGCGACAGGAGCTATGTCCATTCCTTTGTTCAGCTTTCAGAATGGGCCCCCCCAACGGACCCATGGTAGGTTCCTTGAATCCTACATACATGAAGTGCAGTAACTACTTTCATACACAAATCAAGGAAAACGTTAGTCAAAACTTGTAAACTCCTTGTTAGATCCATCCATGCATCATCAAAAGATCATAATATTCGTCATTGGAGCTCATTTGGACCATAAACATTATTGCGTACCCAAGGGGGGTAGGCACCAAGGTGGGTGATGGATGGAAGGTGGACAACGAATGGGGGACAACATTCCCCAAGGCCAAGCCCAGAAGTGTCAACGGATGAAAGGCGAAAGGAAGGCAAACAATGAACGCGAGAAAAAAAATTGGAAGGGAAGTTCTTAGACCTCACAAAACTTAGCAAAACCAAGATTTTTCAATTATAGTGCATGGGAAAAAGGGAAGAAAGAGTGCCAAGACAAACTTCCTCGAGATTGGACTCATTTTGAAAGAAGTGTAAGTTTGGAAGGGGAAAGCCAAAGGGTCACCACCCTTTTGAAAATGAAATGAGCACATGATGACCCGAAAGGAAAGTCTAGGATGACGACAAAGGGACAGAGTCCCGGAAACAACCACGGAGGGGGTGGGTTCTAGAAGGCGGACCACCGGGGACCAACAAAAGGTCAAAACGGCCAAGGAGGGACGAAGTCCCAGAAATAGCCATGGAGGGGGCGAGTCCTAGAAGGCAGACCACCGGGGGTTGACGAAAGGTCAAAACAGCCAAGGAGGGATGAAGTTCTAAAAATATCCATGGAGGGGGCTGATAGAAGGTCAAAACGGCCAAGGAGGGATGGAGTTCTAGAAGGAAATTTCTAAAACCCCCGAAACTTAACAAAACCTTGGAAATTCACTTAGGCACCACAAAAACATCCCAAATATATAGGAAACTATTCCCCAAAGTAAAA
The DNA here is from genome assembly GCA_007258455.2 of Sequoia sempervirens. Classification (NCBI taxonomy): domain Eukaryota; kingdom Viridiplantae; phylum Streptophyta; class Pinopsida; order Cupressales; family Cupressaceae; genus Sequoia; species Sequoia sempervirens. Next base: position 414,208,540 of record VDFB02000003.1, read on the forward strand.
AATGTAGGAAAAAGCGAATCGAGCGATCAGGGACCAAGTCAACAAGAACAAGGCAAAAGGCGTAGTGGGAAGGGGACTTTGTTTCTTCCCAGATTTGAATACCCCAAGTAGGTGAATTTGGTTAGAGGAATTTTATCATTTGAGGGCACATGACCAATTTGGGCTTGGAAAAAAGTGGCATGCAAAATGAGATAGGAGCAAAGCAGCCCATTGGTTGTGAAAAGAGTCCTTGCTACGATAGCATGTGTGCAAAACATGCACAACAATACACTTTCAACTTGCAATTCTTGAGAGTAGCAAGCTCTCTATCCTCAAGAACAACACAATTTGCATTAACAACACTTAGTATATAGGGTTCAATGTGATCTTTGGCAAGTGACTCATATTTTATAGTCACTTTTGTCCCATATCTAGTCCTAAACAACATGTGGGACCAATCTGAGGAAAATAACCCCCTATCTTGGTAGTAAAATCTCTTGACAAGCATAATGCAAAATAAGTGGCAAGTCAATGACAAATGTGTCTTAGGGAATGGAAAATTTTGGACAAGCATGAAGTGTAAGGCTTAAATCCTTAATGACACCTATGGTATTAACAGATGACCCATCTAACTAGACCACTCCTTTCTCAAGGGGCTGATATTTTAATTCCAACTTGTCAGCAATCTGTTTGGGCATAACAGAACTGCTTGCCCCACTATCCACCATGCAATTATGGACCAACTTATCCCCTACTATCAAAGACACATAAAATGGAGGGGGTTTGACATCTTTACCTTAATTGTTTATTGCGTCCTAAGGTGTATTTGTGAAAACAACTTTACCTGACCTATTGGTGTATCATTTGAAACATTTCCATCAACCATACATATCATTTTCTTCATACTTTCAACAATATTGTAAGGTGCAACAGTATTTACCTTATGTTGAGTCCTCACAATACAGGATCAACTTGCAAATGAGTTGATTGAGGGTGACTCCCAGTCTATTCTTTGGAAGCAGCTTGTGAATTTTTTGTAATATGTGTGGCACTTGAGATGTAGATGGACCAACAGCTTCTTTACCCTTGTTTTTGTCTGTTCAATCTCAAAACCCTCTTTTTGGACTCTTGTATTAGCTACAACTAGAGAATCATCCACATTCACACCACAAAATTCCTCTCCTTGCCAATTCAGGAGAGTTGTATCATTTGGAGGATGATTCTATTGTTGTGGTGGCTCCTCATTGGGTATGCTTACACATTTGAGACATTTTGCACCTATCAAAGCTTGATTGTGGGGTTGTCTTGCATGGAAAGTACCACTCATAGTCTACTATAAGGTTGTTTTGTATAGGAACAAGATCTCTTGCTGCACTAATTGGAGCTGGATTATATGGCTGAAAAGGCCTTGGATTCACATTCTATCTTGCTCCTTGCTAATTTCCTTGAAATGGTTGTCTATTAGCCTAATAATACTAATTTTGACCTTGATTTTGTGGTTGATAAGGCTTAAAACCCTGAAACTATTGTTTCTTAATGCTAACAAGCTCATTACAAAAAGTCTAAAGTAAATTCTCAATCTTTTGTTGGCTATTCTAAATCTCCCGAATCTCTTGAGATGGTCCTAGGACAACTTCTTGATTAACAACAGCTAGTAAAGGGGCTATTTGAGGTGTTGGAAAAGTTATGGGAGGTTGTATGTCAGGAAAAATGGGCATGAGAGGTCTAGGAGCTATTCTTCCAACTTGTATGAGGCCATTCCCAACTCTAATTTCTATATCATAGGCATGTGGTAATGTATTCCCACCCATGGACTGTATCATAACAATAATCTCACTATGCAAGGACCTAAAAAAATATAGAAATGTGTATTGAGATTAGGGCCTAACATTCTATGGAATTCTATCCCAAGACTTCTGGAAGTGGAAATTGAAGTCTATCATATGTTCATGGGGATCCCTCTTTATGGTAGTGAGCTACTCCACCAAGGACAAGTGATTAGACTTATCTTCAAAATGTTTACAAAAAACTTCCCCAAGTTCATCCCATGTAGAGATGGAATTGAAAGCTAAACTCCTAAACCACTGAAGAGCTTTCCCTTTAAAATATGTTGCTAATAGTCTAATGGCTACATCATCTTGTGTTATATGATGCACTAAACACAAGTTAGCTACATATTTTATGTGTTCTACAGGTGTAGTTTGGTCTTCTCTAGTGAAAATAGGCACAACTTTAAGAGCTTCCATAAGAATATCTTTATGTTGTGCAATATTTAAATGGATTCCTCCATTAAATGGAACAAAAGGTTGATTCCTAGCCATTTGGGAAGCTTGAGGTGGATTGGCCTAAGCTAGAATAACAAGGATTGAAATTGAAGGTATAACAGGACTTGATGCTAGTGCTAGTCTAAAACTAGGTGTAGACTGGATTCTTTTGGATGAAATAGGAGTTCATTTTATAGTTCTTCCACTCCTCCTAGGTGGTGACGATTGTAAATATTCAAAAGGGACAACACTACTTCTTATTTGTATTTTTTTCATATGTTTTCTTGCACTAGCTTTTGCTAACCACCAGACTCAAAGTCGCTAGACATGCAAACTTAACCTCTAAAAAGGACTGAAATTTCACTGGTTGCACATCAAAACCAACAAAAAAATAAATTTCAAGATTTTCTTTATTTGACTATCCCATTGGGCATGCCAAAACTGTTTTCTCCTAGATTTTCACCCTATTGAATTAGAAATTCAACAATCCAGTGAAAAAATTGGAAGATCTCTCAAAGTGTGGGCTTTGAAAATAGAGATCAACCACCAAAGAAGGTCGGCTTCCTCTTGGTTTTCACCTAAATCTAACTCACTCTTCAATTTTGTTCAAGGAAAAGGGATAAAGAAAACATAAACTAAAAAAATGAATGTGAAATTGAAAGGTGATACACCAAATTAAGATATGGCATGAAACTCAGAATGCAAACACTTTACTGCAATGGAAGAAATTACACTTGCACAACTTATTATTGTATGCTTCTACATAAGTGCTTCGCAAAGAGGTCACAATGTTCAAACTCTTAGGAGGAAGATAACTTCATAGCTAAAAGCTCTTTACATTCTTTGACACAATTTGCAACCTGCATTAACATACTCTTGCATAAAGGTGTTAAAAAGTGAATCAAAGTTATAAGGAAATGAACAATATCTCACAAATAGCTTGATTAATCAATTGAATCCACACAATGATGCAAATAAAAAGTAGGAAAAGCTTTACAAATCAATGATGTTCAAGTTTCTTACTGTATTTCATATCGAGAAATGAGTTACAAAAGTATGCCAAAAAATGACTGAGAACTAAAAAGTCACTAAGTACTAGAAAATGCATAATAGGAACTAAGTACAATGAATCAAATTAATGACTATATCACCAACTCCCAAGTAGTTGCACCAAAATAGGAACCAAAAAACTGTCTTGGGTTGGATTCCCCCAAAAAGCCTAAAATCTAGTAACTAGATTCCCTCCAAATGAGCTCCCATGTGTGGAAAAGGCTAAGTTTTAACATGCCAAGCATCCAGGCATGCAAAACCACCCCTATATTCTCTCCATAACCTTCAACAAAGTGAATAAAATCCCCCTATATGCTCTCCTTATGTTGGAAAATTGCCTCTAACCTCCACTATATGCTTGTAAAGCATAAAGGCCTAACTAAGTTCAAAGCATTTACAAAGCCTACACTTCATTTTTTGCATTAAAAATAGCAATTTTGATTCAATGATTTATAACAATATCATTTAAATCAAAAGCTTTACAATTCAAAATAATGCAAAAATGAGGTATATATTCGATTATACATGAGTCAAAGCAAAAATATAAGTCATAAAAACTCTTATGAAAACTCACTATGGAATAGAAATCTACTAAGGCACAAAGGGGCCATAGGCATATTCGTTTGCAAAGATTTGTTTTAAAAATTAAGATAAAAATGCCATCAATAGGATAGTTAGGGTAAAAACCCTATAGGTAAAACACTCAAAACACAAGGCATTTTTCAATTCCTCCTCCTTTGATCCTTTTGGAGACTTTCTTAGCACCACCAAGCATTTTCTATGGATCTTCAATGGTGGATTCTGAAGATTACTGAGAGATTTTCCAATAGTTTTTTGTGGAAAAACAAGAGGAAAAAACTCAGCTAAGCTTCCTATAAGTATAAACTTTCATTTCTTTGCATCCTGAAACTCATCATGAGCTCTCCAGTGTGGAAATGATGAATGTGCTTTAGCATCTCCATTTGATTAGTCACTCAAATTTTTTCTTGAGGGCTTCTTTGAAACTTGGACAAGCCAAAACTTATCATTTCTTTTCCACTACTTTTCCTTGGTTTTTGTGAAAGACATGAGGATTTCACTTGATTGATATACAAGATTCCATTCTCATGAAAGAAGAGATGAAATTTCTATTTTTGAGCATAGGTTTTATTGTTTTGAGCTTCTCCCTCTTTGGAAATAATGCTTTTCAAGCTTTCTTTTCCTCCATGTTACTACTGCAGGTACTTTGAATCTCTGTGTTTTGTCGGCTCGATATTTCTATGTCAAAGAAAATACAAAGCTTCTGTTTCTATTTTATTGCAAGCTTGGACTCACAACTTTGACTTCTAGGTTTTAACATTGTGAATGCCAAGGGCTTTGAATTTTTTTTCTTTCATTATCCCTTTTTGAGGGTTTCACCCTCACTATGGCCGAGATCTCTGTTACCACAAAAACAAAGAAAACCACATTCTAAGCCTTTTGGCCATTGTATTTTTTCTATTTCTCACAAGCAAATAGAACCTACTCTTGGTTCTTCACTTGTTGATCGAGCTCACATTCTATGCAACATATACTCTTGAAATACTTAGCTTTGTTCTCTGTAGCTCCATCAAATGAATGGATCATGCACAAATAATGTAAAAATATGAAGATTTTAACAAAAAACCCCAAGCCACAGATTCATTATTGTATTTTCTTATAGATTTCACTAACTGTTTGAGTATGTACCTGGCATTTTTTTGAAAATTTCATGCATTCAAGTATAAGAAAGGTATTTCTTTTTCTTGTTGATTTTATGGGAAACTCACAAATTATGCCCTAACTCTTTGCATAGTCCATAACTACTCCTCTATAGTTGAATATCATTGCAATATGTCTTCTTGTTCCCTACTCTTGACCTTCTAAGTTACTTTCTCCAAGGATTCTATTACTTCTTCACATTAATCAATTTTATCATTAAAGCTTTTGTACATGTAACCTTTCAATGATTGCCAATATTATGAGTATCCTACCCATGTTGAAGATTTTTGATGATTTCCTTATCCCATAGCATGATGACTATGCTTTATCATTTGGGTATTCAGTGTTACCTTTTACAATAGACTTTTTCTGTCTTAGTAATGTGTACTAATTATTGTGATTACATCCTTTGATGACATGGTCGCCTCATGAACCTCTTTACTATGTGCCACATGTAACTGTCTTTATAATGTGAAACCAGTGACATCCATTTTATTGATCCTTGACTTGAAGAAACAAAATCTCTTCCATAAGACTAACCTCACTTGTTCTTGCCTTTATCTTCTAGGACTACTTCTACCAATTCACTGTGTTATTCACACTATCATTTGGAACTAGCTTCCTAGGTTTGAATCTTGCATGAATAAAGTATTAGCTTATCCTCTTGTGAACAATAGGACTAAATGACTATCTTCCTCTATTATAGCAGTATCATTATTATCACTTTGTTCTTTAGCTTGCTGCCCTTAGAAGGTCACTACTCCTCTGTAATGTCGTTAAACTTTCACAATGCTACTAGCAAAAATCTCTTGAAAAAATACTCATTTCATGTTTAGAAGTCTTCCATAGCAATAAATATTGACAAGGGATTTTATCATAATTTATCACACAATTTTTAGTTCTTCTTTGGATTTATGCTTTCCTCCACATCACAATCACACCTATTGGCTCTATACTATGCATTCCAAGCTTTTCCTTTTGCACTAGGATCTTACCTATTTTCATGCTTTAATCTTCAAGACAATAAATACATTATTGTGTCTCTAGGAGTCTCATTGCCTTTCACTTAACCATAGTTGCTCTTTATAGCTCATGATAGTTCCTGATGTTATTGTACATATTTTATACAATGCTTTCATGGATTAACAAATTAATGCATTTCTGTAATTTGTTTTGATGCAAGACATTGAATTCATCCTTTTTTATTTCCTTGAGCAAGTATATGTCACTTATGAAAGTGACTAATATGCCACTATAAAAAATGATGTGTGCTTGGCTGAGTGAACCATAAGGAGATGGATTACTTTTCTATGCCTCTTTAAAGCACAAAAGATAGCATGTTGGGCTCAACCCTTGTGGGAGCCACATTTTATCCCACATGCTTAAATTAGATGAATCAAAATAGAAACAAGGATTTCACTTGTACTTGCACAAGAAGAAAACATGTTAGATAAAAATTGAGCATATGATGGATGTATTCGATTATGCTCTTTATTTTCCTAGATGTCAGTAGTAAGTTGTTTTAATGTAGATGAAGGTCAAGCTATATGTTTTTAGATGTTTACAGATATATAGATTAGTGATCTTTCATTCTCTAACCAAACCTCATTTCACTCATGCAAGAAACCTAGGAGCATCAAGGAGCAATAACTGGAGGTTGGACAAATGTGAAGGACTGAAGTTGATGCAAGACAGACTCAACTGGGACTCATCATTCAGGAAATGACGAGTCACCCTTCTCTATATGTGCATTTATTTTTTGCAAATTTATAGTTTTTCTTTTATTTTCATTGAAACAGTCAGTCTCATGGCTTGTGTGAGACATTATCCATTTACATTATCAATAAAGATTACTTTTCTTGAAAATATTGTGCAATATTTCCTACATTATATGCATCTGCATAAATGCGATCTAGTAATGTAATCATTTGATTTTATTTATGCACATGAATGCAATGTAGCAGAAGTAAAAATGTACCTTTCTTTTCATTTGAAAATCAGAAAAGCTCTGCCTGATTGAGCTATTAGCGAAAATAGGTAACATATATCTTGATTTTATAAGTGTACTTTCTTCCAAAAGAAAGTGCAATATCTTGGACATGTGATCTCAATAGATGGTATCTTAGTTGATCTAGCTAAGATCAAGGCAGTGCTAGAATGACTAGTTCCCAAAGATTTCTATGAGGTAAGAAGTTTTATGGGTTTGGAAGGATATTATAGAAAGTTTATTGCAAACTTCTCTAAGATAGCCTTTCCAATTACTTCTTTGTATAGAAAAGGGAAGAAGTTCGAGTAGATAGAAAATTTCCAAGAAGCATTTGATTTAATCAAAGAGAAGTTAACTACTGACCCAATTTTGAAGGTACCAAATTCTAATGGTGACTTCACTTTATTGCAAATACATTAGGAGAGGGCTTGGGTGGTGTTTTAATGTAATAATGGCAAGTAATTGCTTATAAATCAAGGAAGTTGAAACCCTATGAGAAAAATTATTCAA